>JAQIWI010001310.1:0-17311 GCA_034698825.1 Deuterosminthurus bicinctus | reverse complement strand
AAGGAAATTGCTTGTATGGCTGGGGATTTTTATGTCCTGGATAGTAATATACGTTTCCTAACTCGGTAGTAGTAGTAAGCAGTGGCATACAGAAGCAACTTAGTCAGCCCTTTTGCCGCATGAGTAGCGGGAGCATTGGCGGACCTGGAGCTTCTTCTGCAGTGTTGGAAATGACCACATAATAATATTCATCTCAAACTCCACCAACTGATCCAATTACATCCGATCAAATTTCCAATTAAGTTTAATCCATAATTTGTTATATTATTAGCCACAACCGCTTGTCCTTTAGTTTAAAACGCTCCCAATTTTCCAATAAATCCAGCCAATTTTCTCATAAATTTTCTAACTATAACTCATTTCCAGCCAAAATCTGTTGGTTTGTTGGGCTCAAGTTAAATAAGTATAGCAGGAATGGAACAACACTGCGTGTGCTCAAAGGACATTTCCGTCTCCCTTCTTCTTCTATATATCTATTTGGATATTACTTGAGCCATGGACTTGTTCCTCCAGCTTCTAAGCTGGACGGACGAGCTTCTATAATTTTTTTCCATGAGAATCTATTCCAGTGCACAGTCTCGCTCATCAGTCATCGTTTTTTTTTACCTTCCCTATATACTTGCCTTTACTGAGGAAGACTATGGCCCTAATGCTTGCATCAGAAAAGAATGGCCTCTAATCAGAGCTCATCAAGGGCCTCATTGAAAACGTGTAAAATGATTTTGCCTTTTTCCGCACGTACAGTCTCTCTGAGTGAGTCAGTCATGGACAATGTGGCGTGTGTGGAAGGACGGAGAGCATTTATTTAACCACGACTCTTACAGTCAGTCCCACACTACTGTCTGTGACTGTGGAAAAAGAATACTCGATTAACTACCTCCACACACTACTGCTCCTTTTCTTTCCTATACAGTAGAGACCGGAGGTGGAATAGCCGGGCCAAATGAAGCAATCAGCCTCCCGTTTGTACTGGCCCCATCTATTACACATTACCCTGCCTGGCCAAAGTGTCCCATCATTTCCTTCCATTTTACTCTCTCTCTCTCTCTCACTCTGCCTTTCATTCAGAACCCTTCAAGCCGGCTGCTTAGCACATACATTCACCCGCATATATTTTGCATTAGCAATCCTTCTGTTCCTTGTCCCTTCATTCAAATCCCTTCAGTCCACGTCATTAGCGATTACTTCAACTACTATATATATATACTCTGTTCGCTCCTATTTCATTCCTCCACTGATTTTCAATGGAATTCTTTAGTCGAGCCCTTTGATTGTAATGGGGGAAAAAAAGATGAGAAATTCTGGGGTCGTAGAGCAGCAAACCTTTTCCGTACACACCACATACCTTTTCCTCTACACTCAAACTAATGGCCAGATATTGTGACCAAGAAAGACACTTTGATTGACCTGCTGGACTTTTGCATGAAGAATGAGGCCACTTTTGGATACCTGTGTGGTATAGTTAGTGCGCATGTGTGTCTTATGTACCGGCATGAGAAACTCAAGTGGTACAAGTACAAACTTGTGCGGTGCCTGGTAACTGTTACCAATGCGTGTAGTTAACAATGCGGTGTATTATGACTATTGAATCCTTGGGGACATAAATGGAGAAGACAAACAATGATTGTTATTTCCACTGGAATTACATTATGGTGAGAAATAAAATGAGACGGAGAACAAAAGGGAATGATAATAATAATAATAATTGAGTTAGGCAAAATTCATAGAAAGGAAGTGCTATAGGAGAAGGGAGAGAACAAGTTTATACATGGAAAGAGAGTATAATTTATCCGTTTACCTTTATCAAAAGTTTTTATCAAGTCCAATCTTGACAGTGACAATAAATTGCAGATCAGATCAGATGAGGATCACACTGAAGGGAATATAGTTTGTTGTTGGGGGAAAGTAAAAAGTGATTCAGTTATTACGATTATTGCTGCCGTTGGCTATATATACGAGATACTTGGAAAGATGGAGAAGACGATGGAGAAGAAGCGAAAGCTCTGCAAGAGAGCTTCTCCAATAAATTCCACGTATCAGCAAACTGTCTCACATCCGCACCAATCAGCTTCATGCACACACTAATCGTAAATTGTTCCATGGGATAGAAGAACAAGGATTGAGAAGAAACAAAAAACACACAGGTTGACAACAAATACTCAAAAACTTTTCCCCTCGTCTTTATTTTATTCTTGGAAAGAGTAAGAAGAAGCTCGGGAGATTGTTTTTTGTGGAAAAGTGAAAGGAGCAGATGAGAAATTGATGCTCAGATTTCTACCGGCTGACTCAAGTTACCCTGGTCGTTGTAAGGAGTATACAGCAGTAGTACAGTAGTCACTTTCTTCTGTACCAATTTGAGGGCTCCATCCGTACGTAAGTAATTACATGTCCGAGCTTTTCACACCGACTCACTTTGTTCAAAGCTTCCACTACGTATACTGTACATGAGTTGTGTGAATTGTGAAGCCACTCTCACCAACACTCTTCCATCCCTGAGCGACAAGTCAAGACTGAATCCTGTGGCTCGGTGCTGGGGAAAAATTGATGATGTGCAACATCTGAGAGAGTTAGTCAGCGGAACACATGCGCTCAAATTCCCTCCAACTTTTACATTACACTACTACGGAGTATGCCATTCACCAGACCTTATTCCCTTTCCAGAACACATACGAAAACACACACACACACATCCAGCTGGATCCTCCAGTTTCGTTCTCGTCAACCCAACTGTTCTGGTAGTATTATCTGCCTTGGCCATTCTAATATGTGCCTTTGCCTTTCCAGTATGTGCCATTGCCTTTCCAGTACGAGCTTTGCCTCACCAGTATGCGCTTTGCCTTTCCAGTATGCGCCTTTGACTTTCCAGTAGGTGCCTTTTCCTTTCCAGTATGTAACCCTCAACGTCTTTGCTAAGAATCCAGAATTGGACCATATGGAAAAGACTTGAGTTTTTCTATACTTATACTTCCATTGTCAATATGATTACTTAACTAACAGTCACATATGATGATTTCTTGGTTGGAAATCTTAGTTAAGGAATATACGCTGCTGCTGACGCGAGACAACTCTTCTCATTAATGGGACCAGACATCACGGTATCCTATCAGTTCCACGCAAGGTGAATTGATGTGCGAGAGAAATAACAAAAAAAATCGTAATTACCTTGGAAGCAAATGAGTGATGAATAGGGACGTAATTAGAGTTGCTCCATGTTTACTGCCACCGCATTCGTTCGCTCGTCGCTTGCTGATTAATAAGCAACAAATACTCGCTTGATGATGATGATGATGACACAAGAAGGGAATCAATTTGCTCTACATAAGTACATGACTTGTGAGGTATAAGACTTTTTTTTAGTATTCGATTGGGATACAGGACATGAGTCTAGGGAATATAGTGATGCTGCAAGTCACGGTGGCTTGGCAGCTAAAACGCATGTGTCCCCTTTGTCAATGGGCAATCATCGGCCTAATGAATCAAATTCAAAGCGTCTCAATCACTTCAAATTGCGCATTGTTCAACAGCATTTGCCAATTCCGAAGGTTAACGTTCCGTCCCAAATGGCCATTCTCTCTCGTTTCTTCACACGACTGTGCACGGATTCTGTAGTATTGGACTCGGAAGGAGAGGTGTGCCTGAGAGCTTAATAGCCCCAGCAGAGTTGACTTTGGTTACAATTAAGTTGCTTTTATTGTTATTAATAATGTAAACATACGGAGGAATATTGTTCAAGTTAAAAATAGTAATAATTCTTTTAAGTGCTGCTGTAAGGTTGTTTGAGTTCTAAAAGTAAGTTTCAGTTGACCTATTTTTTAGTGTCAATGGTCTGGAATATGTCATCTTAATGAGATTATTCTATAGCCAATGATATTTAAAGGGCAGGACTATATAGAGGGAGAATTTAGAAGAAATTTGTTCCTTGAATTTCAACCACCACCACCACCGTAGCAGAATAAACTCGCTTGGCATTTTATTTTCCAGATAAATTATGACGATATGATGAAGAATATGCGTATGTTTTGCGGTTGGAACTATACGACAATTGAGGATCATATTGAAAATTGATGTAATAACTTTTCCTGTTCCCTCAGTGACTGTCTCACTGTTCAAACAGTGAGTGAGTGAGTTGACTCAATTCTCTTTGTCTGTCATACTTGAGGACGATGAATGAGACAAATACTTGGCAAAGAAATATAATGAGTTTTCTGTCAATTATTATTGTTATTTTCTTTCTATTCTAAGCCTCATTTACCACCCAAATTTTTCTTTGCAAAGCTGACGAATGTCAGATAATGAGGGAGAAGATGCTGACGAAAATCTCATTACTACAGATCAAGCTCAACTGCACCCGCTCCAATTGAGATATCCGTCCAAGAAATTTAAATATTTGTACAAGCAAGAAGATCATGTTGTGCATCACCGCAAGGCACCCGCCCGGGTCAAAGGGGCCTTTCAACGTCCTGCCCGCAAGAGTTTTGTCAATTGGTGCCTTTGCTTTTATAAATCCACAAGGAATTATAAAACTGCCTGCTACTGTGTCGCATCTTTACTTCTGGTTAGAAGCTTTCAATTAAATAAACTTTCGTATACAATAAAATAAAAGTAAACGCAAAATAAATTTGCTTTAGGTTTTTTTTTTTAGTAATTCATTCTGCGGTTGTTTGAACAGATTGGAGGCTTGGTACGCTTGGTAACAAATATTGTTGCACTTTACTTGGAACCACTTGAAAGGGACAGTAGCGTGACCTATGCACTGGCTGGAATAGATCCTTTTGCAGCACTTGCTGCTGCTGAAAGTCTTGAAAGTTACGATGATAGGAAAGAGGGCGCTGGTGATATTGAACAAGGTTTAGAAACCTGGCACTTTGATGCTTAACTTTGAAGTGGATTTTTAAATATTATTGTAATCTATAGTTGTGCTCTTCAATGCTGAAAACACTGCAGGATTGATAACCATACTGCTGTTCAAGGTCATTCTTGAGATACTGCCTCCAATTCTGGTCATTGTTGCTGGAATTACGGTATACATCAAAATTCTAAAATGTCTCCTATAAAAAGCAAACCTCGGATAGAACAAACAAAAATCTCGAAACTCTGGACTTAAAAAGCAACAAAAAATGAAATATTCAGGGCCATTACAGACTCCTCGTTGGCTACATGGCACTAATTTACCTGGATCTCAGTTACAATCTCTTCCTCGCGCTCTTCATCGGACTTGAACTGATTATTTTCCCCGCAAGTTACGGCGACCAATTTGCAAAATTCGCATACAAAATGGGAGCTTTGATCTCCTGGATTGCTGTGCTCTTTCACATATTCTCTCTCCATGTGGTCCAAGGTCTTCGGCGGCAGCTAAGGGAGAAACAATTGTTGGTTGTACCCAAGCCTGATTTTAGGCTCACTCGGGTACATTCATTCGTAGAAACTGTAGAAAATGACCAAGAATCAGCTCCAGAAGATGATCCGCCACTTTACCAAGACTTTGTAGAATAATTTCATGGAAAAATTAGTACAATTTTAGCTTAAGACTTAGCTACAAATAAAATTAATTTCTCGCTCATACTTTGTTCTCAATTGCTTCAACGTTTGAGCTTGGGAAAGTAGCATCATCTCTGAACAAAGTCTTGAAGCAAACTGAAGGCCAACAAACGTTTGGAGTGCCATCGAGTGGCGGTTTGTTTATGATTCAAATTGGCGCCAAAAATTTGAACTTTGGACGTCTTTGTTGCTGTTGTTATTTTAATTCTTTTTTCTTCTTGTCGTTCTAAAAATTAAATTCTTTGAAAGTGGAATTAAATGGCGAATTAAAAAGGTAATTAAGAACGTTAATTTATTTAAGTACTTAACTTCAAAGCTAAATTTCCAATTGTTAGTACAGGTCAGATTGTCATGTCACACTCGACTGAATTGGAGTTGGAGGCGTGTGAGGGAAGTAAAGGAAACGATTAATTAACTAAATATAATTTTTTCCCACAATAGATGAGCGATTCAGAAAGTGAAGAATCCGACTGGGAGGAGGTGAAAGAGGAGGATTACATTCTGCCTAAAAATGAGGACGATGAGGAGGATGAAATCACGGCCAAGGAGTATACAGAACAACTTGCAATTCCCAAAGAAGGAATTCAAATTACAATTGATGATGAGGATGGGACTGGTGCCCAAAGAAGTAAGTAAATGTAGCTGGATTAGATTATTGGACAATTGATGATCACCATGAGCCTTTTTTGTCGCAGAAAAGAAAAAAGGGTTCGACATGGCCGGCTACATTCGTCGCCAAGTGAACCGACGAAAGAAAGAGCTTCAGGAAGACATTCACAAGACTCACATCTTATGTCTCTTCTCCAGAGGAATGTTACTCAATAAAATACTCATTGCCGAAGACGTACTAGCCCTGGGTCTGTCAGTTTTGCCTTCAAAACAAGCCTACCCACCCAAAAATCTTGACTTGTCGTACCTGGAAAACTTTATGAAATGGTTTAGAAAAACATTCAAAGTCCAACAAGAAGACTTGAAAAGTCCTCAAGCAGTGACCTCTCTAGCGGACATTAGGTCCAGTTTGTGCACAATGATTACGAGCAAGAAGGTTGTGAATCAAGAGTTCTTAGTCTTTATTTTTGTAGTCATTCTACGAGCCTTGAGTGTTCAAACGAGACTTGTCATGTCCTTTCAACCCATCCCACTTAAACCACCCTCGTCCGAATTAATGCAAGATCCAAATAGGAAAGGGAGGAGCAAAGTTGGAGAAGACACCGGTCCAGATGATAACTCTCCTAGTTGTAGTCGTAGTAGTAGTAGTAAAAATAATTCGCCGAAAAAAACCGCAGATGGGCCCAAAAATACTAAACGAGCTTCCAAATCCACCTCAAAACCCGACAGCAAATCAAAAGGCACAGTTGAAAAGAAATCTACAAGTCGTCCCAAACGTGGGGAAAGTGAATCATCAAAACCTACAAATCAAAGTTCTTCAGGAAGAGCCACAAAGGCCAAATCAGTCCCTCTCAAGAGCAACAGCAGCAAAGATGATGAAGATGACTGTTTTGAACCGTCAGACGAATCTGATCCCGATTCGGACTTTGACATGAATCGGTCAAGAAGTCGCAAAAGAAAGAAAGCTGAGGTCAAGAAGGAGACGCCCAAAGCCAAAAAAACCAAGACGGCGATGCCAAAAACGAAAAACACCAAGAAGGAGTTGGGCAAGGGTCGCAAAATGGTTTCCAGCGATGAAGAAGAAGAAGAAGATTCACAAGATGTGATAAGTGAGATCAGCAAGAAGGACAAAGGTCGCAAGTATGTGGATGTCTGGGCTGAAGTTTATTTGGAAGAGGAAGAAAGATGGGTTTCAGTTGACCTGATGACCGAAAAGATCATGTGTGATACTGATTTCGAGGTAAGAATCTTTTCAAACTGTTGGAATAATTTACTTCAAGGCTTTACCTTTATTCAAAACCTTCAGCTTACTTTCCCTCAAGGCCACCACAGACACTTGAAGTTTAATTATCTTTTTTTCTGCTTTTTTTTGTGTATAGCCCAAAGCAACGCCACCATTATCATACGTGATGGCATTTGGGAACGACGAGCGTACCAAGGACGTGACCCGCCGTTATGCCTCACGCTGGCTCACAGGCACGCAGAAATTGCGAGCAGACAAGAGCTGGTGGCAACAAAGCTTGCGCCCATTTTTAGGACGACGTACGAGACGTGATAAAGAAGAGGACAAATTACTAGATCAACAATTATTAAATCAGCCCATGCCGTCTTCAGTCCAAGAGTACGTTTCTTTTTTTTCTGCTCAAGATATACGTGACCTTGAAGAAATAATTTTTATGGGGAACTTCTAGCAATTATTACGCTATATTAGCATACGACCATAGGCTGATGGTAAGTTTGGTAAACTTGGACTCCATTTCTGTGACATGATCCGCTTATGTAATCCTTTCCTTGTCCATTCTCAGATATTTTCCCCTTTATCTCTTATTCCATAATTTTCCCTTTATCTCTTATGCCAATTTCCCTCTATCTCTAATGCCAGTTCATAGTTTCCCTTTCAGTAAGAAAATGAGAGAGAGATTGCCAAGAACTAGATTGAATTTGGCTTAGGTTGCACCAGCAGCCTATTATTTAACAGGGATTCTTAGATATCTGCATACGAACTTAATGCTCTCTTCACTATTATATCATTCACTCGTTCAGTTTATACTCCAACATTATTATTAATCTCGAAAAAAAAGGACTTAGTGGGAATTTCTTGAGCCCCGAAGCTAGAGGGAGCAATTCTTAGAAAGAAACAAAGTTATATGGCTGGGCGAAAGTAATCAGAAAGAGTCAGTCATGTCATGTCGTATTCTAAAAAAAAAATCGGGCAGCATGACTACTTGAATTTGTAGCTGGAGGGAATAATCTGTGAAGGATTTCGTAAGCGACGACGATGACGACAACGACATTCACTTGAAATCCGAATCATTTCTTGGAATGTTCATTCTTTTTACAGGGTGAAGAACCACCCATTATACGCCATGCGGAGGCATTTACTCAAGTTTGAAGAGATCTATCCGGCGGAACCCCCACCCGTGGGCTTTATTAAGAATGAGCCCATCTACTCCCGCAGTCTCGTCTTCACACTTCATTCCCGGGAACTGTGGATCAAGCAAGCCAAGGTTGTTCGTTTGGGTGAACTACCTTACAAAGTTGTCACAGCCAGACCGAAATGGGATCGGGTGAGTTAAAGGAATGTTAAATGGCGACGACCTTCAATGTAATAATGCTCGTCACCTTCTACAAAGTCAACTGCAGTTGACAAGAAAGGCGACGGAGCTGTTATTATTGGACCGTTGTTATCATTATTATTGTCCGTTGACGTTATTATTGGACCGTTGTAATTATATTATTGTTCGTTGACGTTATTATTGGACCGTTGTAATTATATTATTGTCCCTTGACATTATTATTGGCCTGTTGCCAGTTGCCACCACAAGTTTTTTTTGAGTGACATGGAAAGCAAGAGCTTGATACGTCTGCTGCTGCCACTGCTAATATTCTGAACCATTAAAGAGGTTTACCTTCTTCTTGTTCCAGGTGACATCAACAGTGATCAAGGATCGACCTTTGGAACTATTTGGAGAGTGGCAAGTTGAGGATTTCATCCCGCCTCCTGCCGTGGATGGGAAGGTCCCGCGGAATGACTACGGAAATGTGGAATTATTCAAGCCCTGCATGCTCCCTAAAGGAACCGTTCATCTTAGAGGTGGGTCCGTGTACAGGAGATAATGCAGAGTATTGTAGTGAAATAGTTGGACTAAAGAAATGTTACTACTTGCTCTTTGTACACAATTTTTTGTCTCTACTTCTTCTTTACATTCCACTGAGCTTGTTGGCTCTCAATTGCTTTTCTGCTCTAAAGATCAGAAGAAGCAAAAGTGTTGTGTTGCTGTGAAAGGGAGAAAGAAAGACAGGACGGAAGAAAGAGTGGAAAAGAAATGTTTTTTTTTTCTCTCTATTTTTTCTCTCCGTTGGTTACATTTGTCGCTTTGTTCTCTGTATAGTTTATTGACTCCTCCTCCAGTTCGTCCTGTTCTTCTTCCCGTTGCCTTTAGCGGCGGCGGTGGTGGTTGGTGGTGGTGGTGCGACTGCGAGACTTGTAAAAAATATTGCTCAATTTCTCATTCCTTACCCCGAACTACTTGTCAAGTTTTATTTATTGGTTGAGCAAATGGCCGTATGGACTTTAAATTCGGGTCAGCCAGGAGCCCTTTACAAATGACTTTGTATATGTACATATATATATATATATATATCTTTTCCTCACTCCCACAGTTTCTTTCGCTTCAGTTTCCATAATGTCAGACGGGGCTTGGACTTGGGACTGTGATTTTATTCACTATATTGTATGGAAGAGAAGAATAATGTAGGCGATTGGACGACGACCTTGCTTGTCAACTATATATAGTAGTAGTGCGAGTGACCGTGAAAATAAATTTGGCAGTTATTGCTCCTGTCATCATCATCACCATCATACTTTTTTCCAAAGCCCCATTTTGAATTGGTAATGAGGAGAAAGTCATTAGCAAGTTGTCACACACGTAGGAATATTGCTACAGACTTTTTCTAGGCTCTTGTATGGGACTCTGTTTGTGTAGTTTTTCTTCAACTTTGACTTCCGGATGTTTTTTTTTGTTGTGTAAGAGATATATTATGTATGAGGTTGTGGTTTTAGCCAGTGGATTTTTGCTATTCCATATGTGGATTTGAACTTGAGGATTCGGGTGAATTGTGAACAGGGAAAAGGTTTTTGGGGAGCTGGTTTTTTACTTCCTACCGGTCCAGTTAGTTGGTTGGTGGATTTGTGTGGGAAGTTGTAACGATTCCTGGTAGTCATTTGGAAAGTTTTTTTTTTTTGAATTTTTAATGAGTGGGCTGATTTTTGTGGTCCTTTCTCTCCTCAGCTGAAGGGAGCTACAACAAAGTATCCCTGGAAAATGAGACGAGCGTATTAATGACATGATTTCTTTTCTTCTTTCTCCTGGCTTCGGCTGTCTATTTGTGGAAAAGTCATATGTATAGACTTGAAATCATGACGAGGGACCAGGATGATGATGATGATGATGATGATGATGTGAGAGAGAAAGATTGTCGTCTTTGCGCTCTACTGCATGTGGCTCTTATGCTCGTGTAGTTGGCTTCTATAGAACTTGTTTTTTGGCTTCTATATTATACTACTTGGCTTGGTTGTCTTTAAGAGTGATTGGCAGCTGACATGCGCCCGGGAAATGAATGAGAAGGGGAAAGCCGCATGATTCCGTCAGAATATATGAAGGGAAAGGGAGCAGGTTGATGTAGAGGAGATGAAGAAGAAGAGGGAAATTATTATTAGAGAAAGTTCTGGATGGTGAGCTTGGTGACGGTTTTGGGAGACGTGGGAGAAGGAATGTTATCAATTATAACTCACCAGGTGCAAATATATACATGATGTGTCAGTAGGGAAGGATATCTTTATGATTAATAGTTTTTTTTTCAAACAATTTCCTCCCTTCTGTCCTTTTTCATATGAAATGGGAAGAAGAAGGAAATGGTAGACTTGCTAATTTTTTTTTCCAGGCTTGCCTTAAGATTTTTGTCATTTCCTCGTCGTCGAGATAAGTTGGGTGGAATTTTGGGAGATGTGCATGGCTGGAGGGGGTTGTGGAATGTTTAATTTGATTCAAGGACACTTGGGTGGAACGGTGGAGGACACTACTGGAAGGAGATGTTGGGTTTTTTGATGATCCGTTTGTTGTTGACTTTTTTAATATGTTGGTCTTGTTCTGTTTCTTTTTTTTGACAGAGGCTGGACTGAATCGAGTGGCAAAGAAATTGGGAATTGATTGTGCCCCGGCTCTGGTCGGCTTTGAGTTTCATTCGGGTGGAAGTCATCCAACTTATGATGGCTTTGTGGTGTGCGAGGAATTCAAGGACCTTCTTCTGGATGCTTGGAGGGAAGTAAGATGATTAGATTTTTTGTACTATTTAATTTATTTTTCCTACCATTTAATTAATTTTTTGGATTTGTGTCTCTAAATTTATTTGTATTGTTGTTGTTATTAGTTTGTTTATAGTTATTGTCCATAGTATATTGTTGTTGTTGGTTTGTTTATAGTTATTGTGGAAATTATAGTATTGTTGTTTGTTTGAGTTGTGTGTATAGTTATTCTATGTATTATTTTGCTTGAATTTTATTGATATTTGTATTGATTTTGAAGTGCCCTTCCCCCTGGTTTAGCCCTTTGTATCATTGTTTACCACGGCTAATGACAGCTTTATGGGTTTAATTTGGGATGAAGTGCTGCTGCTGCTGCTGCTCATGTTATTTCTGTGTAGCAGTCATGGCTGATTCCCTTGGAAATACCCAATGAACTTTGTAAAGACATGGAATTGGGTTGCTTTGTTGTTGATGTTGTTGTTGTTGTTCTTTTTCTTGTTTTTCTTGTTGTGAACACTTTGGTGGTATGTGTGAGAATGCATCAAGTTGGTTTCTCGCCAAGCCAGTCAGCCAGCCAGCTGTAGCTAGCATCAATAACTTGTCTTATTCGATGCCATCATCACCATCATCTTGGTGGATGAAATAATAGAATTTTATGTCTGGGTGATTTCTTCTGATAATATAAAGAGAAAGGAGACGTGGGAATGAAGCGTCTGCTGCTCCTAACTGGAGCAAAGAAAGTTGGACATGCCAGATGATTTAATTAAATGAGTGAGGAGGTAGGCAGACACGTATGTGCATTCCTGCCAGAGAGTTGTTAGCTTATATGGAGACGAAAGTGTGCCAAAAGAACTTGTTAAGGGTCCAGTGCCAAATTGAATGGAGACTATATTATAGCTTGTGGAATATATATGGGATTGTTGGGTCTGATTTGTGCAAAGTATAATTTTTGTTGATGTGGTAAAGGTGTAATTGGTAGATTGGGACTTGACTTTGAAGATTTGGTCGTGAATTAATTAGTTATTATTACTTTTCTTGTTTCAGGATCAAGTCCAAGTGCTGAAGCGTGAAGAGGAGCGACGGAGGAAGAGAGTTCGGGGGAACTGGAAAAGGCTAATCCGGCTGGTCATTGTTCGTCGAAGGTTGGAAAGAAAGTATGACTCGTTCAAGTTCCCAAACGTGGCTGACAGCAACTCTGCTGGTGCCAACAGCAGTCACACCAGCACTAGCAGCTGTGGAAAAGTAGGAAAGAAACGTCCCATGCCGTTGGAATCCACGGGCTCAACTTGTTCTTCTACTACTACAAAGAAAAGGCTGTCTGAGAAAGCTACAAAATCATCAAGTAGTAATACCTCCACTACTTCTGGGAGTAGGAGAAGAAAGAAAAAGTAGTTGATGGTGACCTTTGTTGTTGTCTTGGTGGGAAATATATGAGGAGTTTAATTAAAAGCCCGACAGAAAGAACGGAAGAGAAAGTCCAAGGGGAAGAAAAAGGGAATGGAAAGTTGAAGAAGAAGTGAAGGGAAAGTGAGGAGTTGAACTCCGGTGGTATTTTTATCCTTTGAAAGAGCTAAATATTTTGTTTCTTCAAAGTCATTCAGTGAAATGAATGAGATTTTGAGACGTGTAATAGTAGCCAGCATATGGGAAATACATGGTGCAGTATTAGGAAACTATCATTCAGATTTTGTATTCAGGTTTCTTCTATTGTTCATCTTATGCAAGCGGATGGAAAAGAAGCCTTTTATCTCCAGTCCTATTATTATTGTTATTATGTATGGAGAGAAAAATTGAGAAATAAATCATATTCTGTCAGTATAGTTGCAAATAAGCTGATCTTTGTTGTTATTATTGTTGGTGTGGATTTAATTTGAAAACCTTTGGGAAGATTTGAAGTAAAAGTTATGTTGTAGACACAATAATAATAATAATAATAATAATAATAAAATTTGCAGCGTCTTTATTCATATTCTTTTTTGACCGTGACGAAAGTTTTGTGAAAAAATTGGATATTCGCAATGTGCGGTACACATTGAATTACACGTAAAATGAGGAGCAAAAGACACCGACGAGAGTGGAAAAGTTTTTAACTATTTAATAATAATAATGTTTTTTTCTCAAATTCATCTCACATTTCACATCGCATCTTATATTGGGAGAAAACGAAACTGGAGAATGTTTTCTTGTTCGACTTTTACAAATCCATATTGGACTTGAGGGAAGAAGCCGGAGGTGGTTTACACAACAATAGACGAACGAGTCCGAGATGGTTTACACAATAGACGTCTGCAGTACGTAGTAAATGTCAAAGATATACAACAAGTAATTATGGAAGATATGAGGGGATTTTTAATTAGTGAATGCAATCAGCAAGTTGAATGTCACACTGAATTGGCCTGGAAGGAGTCCCATGGCTGCTGGTGTTGAGTTTGGTGGGTGGTATGGACGAAGATCAAAGCTTGAATCTCTTCCCCACTTTTATCAGGTTAATCACAGATGAAAAGTTTTGGACTGTTGTCATCATCATAATAATAATTAATAAGAGCGTCCAACAGAGCATCCAAGAGCATTTAACAAGAAGGTATTATATAGCCTTGGGCTTTGAGGTCTGGAAACAAGATGTATACTCTCGGCGTACTATTTGAAAATATTTACAATGTCAACAATTACTTTGAACAACTCTTCTTCTTGTTGCGCAAAGAGAAAAGTTTTGTTCAACGAACGCACATGGCATGACGTAAAGTTTGGACTCTCATGTTTGAGTTTGAATGAGGCTGATGATGATGATGATGATGTTGTTGATGATAGAGTTTGAAAATAATGTCATTCATTCATTCATTTATTGTGCGTGTCTTTTGAGGAGACTCTCAGGTAAATGTTGAGGCGATGGGATTGTCATGCCTGGCTGCTGGACTTGTTAACTCGTAGCAGACCAAGTGAGTTTGAACTTGTTGTGATCCTGTTGCAGTTCCTGCTGCAGTGGCCGTCGTTGCTGTTGCTAATGTTGTTGGTGGTATTGCTGCTGCTGCTGTTGGTGGTGACGTTGTTGCTGCTGCAGCTATTAATGTTGTTGTTCCGGTCGTCGTCCCTCGGCCGCCTCGATGATGATGATGATGAAAATGATTATTATTACGACTGCCATTGTTGTTGTTTGTGGAGGAAGGAGGTTGAGATTTGCGACAAAAGCCGAAAGTCAAAGCTGCGTGACGGTATCGTTGCCCATTTTCCCGCAGTCTCTTGTTCTGGATGTGCCGGGTTGACTGGACGAATTCGAACTCGGTTTCAGTGGCTGGGCAGTTCCGTTTGGGATGACCGTGATTACCATTTGGCCGCCGTACTGTAGTTCGGACTCTTGCTGTGGAGGATGTGGAACAGGACGGTTCAGACAGTTGTGACTTGCTATCGAAAATCCAAATTTTAAGTCAATTTTTTATCTTACTTTTTTACATGGAGATAGAAAGGATTTGCGGGTTTCTGACTTGAGTTTTAAGACTTGTAATAATAATAATAAAATAATAATAATGTTCATAAATTCCATGCAATTGGTACCAAACGGGAAGGAAAGTTGGTCATTATTACTACAGTCAATTCCATTGATTACTAGAAAGATTAGAATAGGTTTGATTTCTACTAAGGAAATGCTAATGGCTAAGTCAACATGGAGCGTGCGAGGAAATAAGTCTGTTTGAACGTTGCAATCGTCTACTTTGTTGGGGTCATTATAGTTTATGTGGAAGGAAAGGCGAGCTTGAATGTAGAAAGCTTTCATTAAGGGCTGAGCTGAGGACAGGATTTTAAAAGGGAAAGCAAAAAGGAATTAGCTCGACATGTTCTGAGGCAGTCAGCATTACCACCGCGGCTATGTTCATGTTTCCTCTTCCGCTTCTCGTAGAGTGAGCCGTGAGACACGCTATATCGTCCGCACTAATGGCTCGAAAAGTGTTGAAAAGCCCTTTTATCTCAAGTATATACTTTTAGTTCTCGTTCCAGTTCCCCTACTAAAGTAATTTAGACTTTGAAAATGCTCTCAAAGTGCAGTGCATGGAAAGCTTGCTTGATTTTGTCCTCGTCCTTGTTTTGTCCACCCAGTTACAACAATGATTCCATCCCTTTGACTTTACCGTATGGACTGTAATTTTTTTTCGATTTGTCCAACAGTTATTAATTTCAACGTCCTGTTGCACAAAGCTCCATCTGTTTTAATCACTTCCACCCGGATGCAAAAGCAAAGAGTAATATGGTACAAGCTGAGGACAATGGACGCTTAAGCTTGTTCACATGCCACTGCCGCCATTTAGAATTGGAAGAATGGGCCAACTTTTCTCATCATCCCGAGCTTTTTCTCTCCACTTAACAGAAGAATTTTGCTCGAGGACACTACAGGAGCGAGGAGAAGTTTGCTTCTAAGATGGATTCTCTGGGTCTGGGACTTAAACTTGCTGTTGCTGTTGGGCTGGAAATATAATCCGCGTCCTATAGATCCTAACAACTTTCTCCTTGTATGGGAACAGGAGGAGGAAAGATCTTGAGGGCATCACCATTGTACGTACGTACTATGTACAGAATGGTTAAATAAATGAAGCTGGGACGATGAGATTGAACGGAGTGACAGTCTGATCAGATGACACTTATCTTCTAGTCAGCGAGCAAATTGATACTGACGCTTGATGAGTCGGATGATCCCTCATGATAACGACTGACAGCTCATCAGCTGGCGCTACATTCGCCAGCAGGTGGATCCAGAGCGGATACGAGAAGTAATCTCTTATCTCAGTGATAAAAGGAACATTTTTGGAATCTTGTAGATTCTTATGAAGGGAATCTCATACGAATTCTTAAGATGCATTTATTAATTTATATAATTTCAGGCTTCTTTGTCCAGGTTTCTTTATGCCCGGAGATTTGCTTTGAGGAACTACACTGCACTAGCTTCCATATTTTTCATTTTCAGATCAAAGGGAATCCTTGTTGGAAAGTTGCGCATATATGAACTTTTCCTAAAATTTTTCGTCCCTTCTTCCATGAAGCGGAGATCTGTTACCTTCACAGTTGGTTAGCGTTGGAAACAAATGCCGAGGAGTAGAGTATAATTAGAGTAATTGGTGGAAATGTTGCAATGCGGAGGGGCAGAGTAATTAGAACAATTGGTGGAAATGTAACAACATACTGTCATTCAAGTCAGTTAATGGTTGGAAAATTGCCAGAAAAATCCTGCCTGGAAACCGAAGCGGTGGAATAGAGATAATATATACTCATTATATTTACAGCAATGCATGATGATAATGGGCTTCCTCTTCCACGTCCTTATTTTTATAATGGAGCCAATCTGACTTTCAGATAATTTGCAACGCAATAAATATGGATTTGCAAAGCAGCGCAAAGGTTTACAGTTATTGCAGAAAAGTATACGTACAGAGACGTGGGACTTTGTCGATATTTCCAGGCTAATCCGCCTTATCTGTGGCCAGCACGTTCTCTCGCACAAGCTCATAACTTTGATGTGTCCTCCGTAGGTACCTTGATACTCTCCCTATACTCTCCAGGTATGACTGCAGCTGGGAAAAGGAAATTAAGAAAATTAGAAATTCCCAGGATTCGTAGATTAAAGTTGCTGATATGAGGCGAGACCACAACAAAGTACCATAGCAAGTCCCTCGGGTGACTTCTACAAACCAGCTGCCATTTACACCATTACCAAGCTATAATAGCTTCCATTTTATACCAAATCCCCGCCTCAGCCTGGCTTGGCTTGGAAAAACCTCGATAAATTCTGTTTGTTTTCTTTAAAAATCTGCATAGAATTTCCTAGAAATAGGTAAATAAAGTTTTAATTGGGCGCGCACTCTAGTAAAAATAAAA
>JAQIWI010001309.1:0-17314 GCA_034698825.1 Deuterosminthurus bicinctus | reverse complement strand
CAAGAGGTCATTTCCTATCGATCTCAAAAAATTTCATCCAAATCGGACCATAAATGGCTGAGATATATGAATGGGAGAGGATATAATAAGATAAGAAGCCACAACATCGTTCAGATAAACGCATTCATTTTAAACTACGTTGTTATTTTTTTTAATGTAATTTCCAGTATGTAAATCAATAATGGATTAATTCATTTTCAATAGGGCTAACTGAAAAGCTCTTAAAAATGTATAAAGCACAGTCAATTGTTTTGCTATTAGTGGCTATATTAATTAATTCATTAACTTAGGTCAGCCGAATCCAAAGATCATGGCATTTGGATGTGCCAGTGATATCAATAGAAAAAAGGTTCTAGCTTCACATAAGGCTGGACATGCTTCAATGCCGCCTCCAACACTGAAAATAGAAGCAAAAACATATGCAACAGACAATAATTAGAGCTCTCTCTCTAGTTAATTGAGTGGACGTGTATATTAATCGGTTTGAAGCGCTTTAACTGACCTGCTTTGTATCGCTCCTCATCACTTGAACGAGGCAGAGACACCTCGTACGTAAATTTGACTCGAAGGTTCGGAATCATTTCCAGGGCGTACCACACTGACACCATCGACATGAAGGGAGGATCTTCGGGTAGCTCTTCCAGTCCATGTTAAAGTTCCAGGCATACAATCAGTTCCTTCAGGTCTGAAATTAAAGAAAAGTATCGATTTGAATGTTCCGAACGGGTTCCTTAAAATAAACCAGGAGTTTTGTTATGTTGGGCTTACTTTTTAGCTTGAGAATACTGGGAGCATCTCGTAAGATTTCATTCAGTTTAGGGTCAATGAGATTCAGTTTCTCTTGTTTTCGCAAATTGTCACAAATTCCGGTTGGGATCCCAGTAAGGAAGCTATCCATACTGATGAGGTCCTTCCTTGGCTTTTGGACGTCGTAGTTCAAGATTTGAAGTCTCTCCAAGCTCTTGAATGCTCCAACGCTCCATATCTCAAAGGGATCACGTGAACCGTAATCGTATTTGTCGTAGTTCAGTCGAATGTCAGTGACATTAGGGAAGACCTGAGCTAAACGCGTCATTTTATCTTGACCGACAAATCCCTGTAGGTCGATTCTTGTCACACTCGGAACAATAAAGAGACCATCCGCCAAGTTTGCTTCCAAATTTTCGCTTCTCAAATAGTTGTCACTAACAAGTTTTAATTCTTTCAATGCTGGAAAGTTGTGTCCGTGTTGGCCTTCGAAAAGGTATTCAAGACATTCGGATATCTCAACGCGTAAGCTGAGCTTTTTCAGCTTGGTTAGAACTGGGAAATTGTTCCATATATCCTTTAATTTCCTCCCCATGTTCTCCACATCCAGATGCAACTCGTTGAGTGTACGTCGACTGGAAAACAAGATTTTCTGCAGTCCATCGAAGGAGCGCCATCCATTATGATTGAAATCCAGTTTTGTCAACCTTAGTGACTCAGTGGGCAACAACTGGTCCCATTTCGGTTGATGGTACTGGTCGAGGTAAAACTTGATGAAGGCCACAGCTCGAAGTTTTTCAGCCTTTTTCAATGCTTTGAAAGTTTGAGGTGTAGCACTGAGGCATTCTATCTGAACCAAGGGGGAGGTTCCCTTCAAAACTTCACGAAGAACCCTTTCAGCTACGTTAGGGCAGAAAATCTTCAAGATTCGAACGGACGATAAATTGAGAATGCCATCATGAAGTTCAGCACCAGAAACCGGAAACTTGAGACGAGGATTCAGCGGACGGCTGTGAGGTAGAGCCATTTCCAGAACCGTCAGACGAGACAAATGATGAATAAATGGAACCATTATGTCCAAATATCTTGTGCAATGTGCATCCACACAAAGCCGTGTGAATCTTGGTCCATAGTTCTCAAAGAACTTGGTTGTACGAGCAGATTTCAGTGTCCACGGCTTGTCAAACTTTAGTCCAGCAAAAGGAAAGTCCGAGCTTTTCTCCATACATTCCTCCAGCTCCATCAGACATTTTTGGTCTGAAATGTTCTTGATCATCGTCGAGCGTTTCCTCAAGACTGAAGAAGCTGCCTTATTCCAGAACTTTGAAGTCAAACGGCAGCTTAAAAGATCGATGACCTTCAAATGGCTCAGTACGATGTCCATCACCTGCATAAAGCACCCATCAGAATTCCTTAATTTCTGTACTGTCACAAACTTGAAGGAAGCAATGCCATTTTGTTGTCATGATGATCTTACCATTTGCAACGCAGTTGATTCTGACCATGTTTGATGTTGCACAAACGAAAGCGAGGATTTCGAAAGCCCAGGACAGAATTCCAAGCAGATGGAATGCAGTGTAAGCGAGGGCAACGTGTCAAAATGTAACTGCATCTTGAAAATTCAGTAATGTCACATAATGGCAAATTATCATGGCACAGGAACAACTTCAAAGTAATGGAATTATTATCATGAGTTTGATCCATTCGTTCCAGGCAAGGCATTCTGTCAAGTTCATAATTCTATCAGAGAGTTCATGCATCAGTTCAACAAATTTTTTAAGCATTCTAGTCAACTGTACAGCCAGGATGCAATAAAAGACTGCCATTTGCCATGCTTTTCGGGTTAAAAACTTTCTCTACTCTGTCCATCTTTCAAGTGGTACTTAGCAAAAGTCACAGACTTAAGAAAAGGATTCAAGCAGCTTTCTGCGAATAGGTCCAGAGTTTTGTTGTAGATTGAGAGAGGAAAGACGTTTCCATCATACATTTAACATAATGTAGCGCTCCATTTATTATTATTAAAAGTCGGTGTAATTACAAGACTTTATAATCCTAATAACTTTTTGTCAAGGCTGTCCGAGGCGTCTTGTTTATTTTTCTGCAAAAAGCAAATCATAAGTTACAAAATCCAAATGTCAGTATATTGCGGCCAGAAATATCCACTTACCCCAAGTTTCTTCCTGGAGACTTCAGACAAGATTTTTCTTCCCACGACCTGAGTTCTGGCATGGCAAATCCGACGCTCTAAATTGCTAGTTTTGCCAAGAGAATATGCATGAATTCTTTCATTTGTAGCCTCTTGCTCAATCATGGAGATGACCTGGGCTGTCCGCAGCAGAGGATTTTGCTTGACCGCATTCTTGGCTTTGGAAATTATTTTTCGTGCCACAAGCTTGCCGTTTTGTTATCAATCCGTTCTAAAAATTTTGCTCATTTTGAATATAAAATGTTTCTCTTACATCTCAAAATTAGGTGGGTGAACATGTTTCTCCATCAGAAACGACCCCCCATTCCGCACATGCAATATTGCAGGGCATTTGATTTTCTTGTACAGTACACAACGGTAAGATACACCGTCAGTCAACTCACGATTGCGCTTGTATAGAAAGCCCTTCACCTCCGCCAGTTTATGCTTACGGTTTCCGTCCACAAAATTGACTTCAACTCTCTCACCCATTCTAGGATCAATATGAAATTATGGACTGATTTTCAGTTTTAATTCAGCTGCTGTGTGCGATCTGCAAGCTCTCTGACTTGAGTGAAAATTGTAACAAGTGGAGAAGGATGATTATTGCAGGGCGAGGACGAATGGATGATATTCGTGCTGTGAGATTTTCATATAAACAAGCATTATTGCTCTCAGCAACTGAATGAAAAGGAATGCATACACACGCGGGATTATCTCTTCTAGTTGAAGGTCAAAAGGGCGGGCACAATGACAACACCAAAGATGCAAAAGAAGTAAAAACTTGGCCCGATATGGTGTTCATGATGAGAGCTTTAACTCGCTTAATTTGATGGCCGTCATGGAGACACAAAGAGAGACATGCATTGGATATGATTTCATTCTTTATTGAACTTTGGATCATAAATCATAACAAAATGGATCAACTTAATACATATGAAAATGAATGAAAAAATTCATCTGAATACAATGGAATAGTTTGTTTGTTAGTAATTCAACTTGGATATTTGATTTGCTTGGGAATGGACGAAAACTATTTCCGTATTTCATTAATTGCTATATAACTAACATGATATTTGCTAACGTCCCCACAAGGGTCAAGTTGCTCATGAGGAGTAACAACATTGTTTGAGCTAGGATTATTATTGGGTTGAAATTTCATCCAAATCAGACCATAAATGGCTGAGATATCCCCTCCCATTCATATATCTCAGCCATTTATGGTCCGATTTGGATGAAATTTTTTGAGATCGATAGGAAATGACCTCTTGCAAAACGGTGTTGCTCACGTTTTCAAATTTTAACTTAGAATGAAAATTATAGGTAGTTTTGTGCCAAAATGTCATGTTTTTTGCATGAAACTTCAAGTTTTTGAGAAAGGGGCGACGATATCTCAGCCATTTATGCTCGGATTTGGATGAATTTTTTTTTGATCGATAGAAAATGACCTAATTCCGAACGGCTTTTTTCATTTTTTCGAATTTCATTTTTGAACTTAAGTTACAAGCAATTATGTATCAAAATTTCATGTTTTTTGGACATATTTCAAAAAGTATTTCGAAATTCGGCGTCCGCGTCTACAGTTCGTCATATTTTGTCAATATCTGTCAGACAAAAAAAAATTGGTCAAAATCGGCCTACGCATTCCGGAGATATAAGAAAACCCCGATTTTTTGGGGGCTACAGGTCACTACAGGTCATCCCGGGTAACAGGGGTTAAAAATGGGGAAAACTAGTCATTTGCAACTAATCCATGCTGATACGATGGAATTTTGACATGTCAAGGGTCGGCGTGGTCAGGGTGGCTGCGAAGTTACACATAACCTTTCGTCTTACTGTGAATGAGTTATACGCCGTTTGAAAAATGTGGCGGTCGGGTACTGTCCTTTATGATTGACGGAATTGTAACGCTCGCAGTGTTGTTTATTACTCGCTTAGCTAATTATGAGGACGGTGTTTACACACGAGATGAATTGGTCGCGGGATCAATGTGAGATGTAGCCGGAGAGGAATGATTTTAGGAATTATTAATTTACTGCAGGAATTATAGCGCTCTTTATTGAGGTCTTTATGGTGTGAGGGCTTTTCTCCGACTCCCAGAGCAGCTCACACAAATGTACAGAGGGTCGGTCCCTTATCTCATCGGTCACTGCGGACGCTTTACATGTTCATACTTTAATAAGTATGCAAATAGGATCCATACGACAGAGACTGTCACAGACTATAGGACCACAAAACTCTTAACTCATGACAATCGTTAAAGCAAAAATAAATCACAACCATAATCACGATCATATACTTGTTTTTTCTCCCTTAAGAACGGAAGAGGAGAAGGTAAAGATTTTGAGTTTAGTCCCACTATTCCAGGTGGAAACTATTTCGCTTTTGTATTTGAGGTAAGTTGTCCAGAAATTTTACACAGAAAAGCACTTGGTAATTAAGATATGCAGATTACCAGAACGATGTGAAACTCACTTCTAGTGTTTTTACTGCTGGTAGTGGCCAATATCGACGCAAGTAACAGATATGCTGATCCTCAGTTCATGCGAACTCGGTTTCAAAGAATGCTGATTTTTACTCGCATTTCACAGTAAATTTTGGAAGCTTGATTTATTTTACACTAAAAGTGCTACTAAGTAATTTAAGTATTGGCTTCACCAATTTGTATAGTTGTTTGCTATAAGTGGTTACAGCTTTTTAATGATTGCGAGAACTTCTCTCACTTTTACCGTCCTTTCATTATAATGGATGAGTTGGGCGCCGTTCGAAAATTTGGGCTGTGACGTATTGGCTGAGGAGTAAAGTATAAATGACGTACATGACGACAGTTAGCACAAGGCGAGATAGCATTAGACTTTATCTTGCCTCTTCTAACATCCGTTCGAACCACCCCATCCTGGAGTCCTTTGGATTATTCGTATTCTTTCGACTAATATTTACAAACACGTGCGCAATTGCATATCAAACTCATGCATGCAGTTCAAGTGAACACACAAGCAGAATGAGATTGAGAACGTACTAAATTTATGTGCTGGCAGGGCTAAAATGTGACTGCAATTCTTGAACTTTTAGATTTCATCGTAGGTTTCTTTGCGGCAAATCTTTTGGGACAGTTTGGGAATTTGAAGGTGGCCAGAATAAGGAGGGGGAAAGTCGTCAAAGAAACTTAACAGCCAGTATTCGTTTGAAGATATTTCTAGTATCTTCCATGAAAATTTTGCAGACACAGAATACAACCAGAGTTTCTGAGATCAGGCATCAAAATAAACTGGTCTTAAGCTATGCACTATTAAGCTTGAACTTCATACCATAATACCATACCGTCTCGATGATTACAAAGGTCTTACCAAAACGAAGAAGGTAAAGCATGATTCCTTCAGCAGTCAACATTGCGATGGTGACAGAAAATAAATCCGGGATTCCAAATCGTAAAACATCAAGAAGGTGGAGTAAACATTATTTATTTACTGCAAATGTTGGCTCTGTACTTAGAACTCAGTATGTACGTATGAGTTGTCACACGTTACATTCGAGCTTGTTGAAGCGATTCATCCCGAAAACTTGAAAATCTGGAGGTAAATTACGGTGTTTCAGTTGCACAGTCAACCTTGTCCAACACTTCTACCACAACTCGGCGGAGACGTAGATAATCAATTCCAGAATTATCAAACGGCGTCCAACTTATTCATAAGAAGGATAAAAGATTCTTACTGCAGGTAAGGACCGTATGTCTGCATATGTAGGGAGAGGGAGGGAGAAGTGGGCTTGAACGATACAAAGTGGCGTTGGTTTTTGGGAGCATGCAAAAGTATGAAACTTAAAGTCACAACTCCGTTTCAGTGATGAAGGAGAGCCTGACAAACTTTACACAGCAATCCATTCCTTGATGGACGACGCAAAGTAAAACAATTTTAATCGATGAAAGGCGTGGGCTAGCGTGGCTCATTTTCAATGGCATTGTGACAGTTACAAGCTAAGAATTATAAAAGCACCTAGAGCTACAAGAGCTACAAAGAGTGGGTTTAACTCAGTACAATTATCTCTTTTAGGAGCGAATGTTGACAATTTTTTATTCGGGGAAAACCCACCGAAAAATACAACAGCCAATGAAAATTAGCCGAAAAATACTCGCTAAGGCTATTGTTCTCGAACAAAGGCTGGAATGTCTGGAATGCTGATAAGACTCGAGAACAATGGGAATGGAATGTGTGCAATGCTCATAAGGCCCCATGCAAATCAAACCAAGGAGCCACCCATACATAACGTCCTACCATATATCTTGGGGCTGTTCACAAATGATTTCCCAATTTACAAAATATTTTTGCATTTAAAAACCAAATTTAATGTTTTTTTAACCAGTTCAGTTCATTATGACGACGGATTCCGAAATTGTAATTTCGATAAATTCCATTTTTTCATAAATGGGTTCGGTACCCGATAATTCAACATATTACAACAAATTTCAAAACACACATAAACATAAAATTTAATGGTTTTTTAACCATTTCCGTTCATTATGATGACGGATTCGGAAATTGTAATTTCGATAAATTCCATGTTTTCATAAATGGGTTCGGTACCCGGTTTTTCAAGATATTACAACCAAGGTCAAAACACGCATTGTCACAAATTTAACGATTTTTAGACCCGTTGCTTTAATTATTAAGACCAACGATGCCAATTATTCAATTTTCAGGAATTCCGCGATTTCCTAAAACTGTCCCGTAACCGGTAACGAATGAACATTGACAACACTACAACGATGTCGAAACACGATCGACACAAATTTAATGCTTTTTTACACCCGTGTCGTTCATTATGACGACCGATTCGAATTATGCAATTTGTGGGAATTCCGTGGTTTCCGAAAAGTTTCCGGTAACCGATAGCGGATTACCATTCAAGACAAATCAAACAATGTGAACACACGCATTGTAACAAATTTAATGCTTTTTGTACCGTTTGCGTTCATTCTGACAATGATTCCAAGTATAAAATTTTCATGGATTTAGCGGTTTCATACTGGTGTCCGGTACCGGGTAATGGACCCTCATTGAAAATGACAACCAATGTCATAACACGGATTGTTTGAATTTACTGCGTTTCTCACCCCGTTCCTTAAAACGACCGTTTCCATTGATGCAATTTTATGAATCCTGGGGTTTCATAAATGTGTCCGGTAACCGGTGATGGACTCACATTGACAACATTAAAGCCAATGTGAAAACACGCATTGTCACAAATTTAATGCTTTTTGGACCCGTTGAGTTTATTATGGCAACCGATTCCAATCATGCAATTTTCAGGAATTGTGCGGTTTCCTAGAAGTATCCGGTAATCGGTAACGGATTAAGATTGAAGACGTAAGTTACAATGTCAAAGCAAACATGGTCACAAATTTAAAGCTTTTTGGACTTGTTGCTTTCATTATGACGATCGATTCCAATGTTGCAATTTTAATAAATTCCGTGGTTCTTTCAAAGTGTCCGGTAACCGGTGCCGGACCCTCAATCATAAATTAAAACCAATGTGAATATTTAATGTTTGTTTACTCGTTCCGTTTCTTACAGCGAACCTTTCAATTTATGCAATTTTCGTCAATTCTGCGGTTTTATGAATGTATCCGGTAACCGGTAAAATATCCTCATTGAAAATATTACAACCAATGTCTCGTTCCTTAAAACTACCGATTGCAACTCTGCAATTTTCTTCGATTCCGTTGTTTCATAAATATCTCCGGTAACCAGTAACACATTGACACTTTCTGTATTGCGAATAATGTCAAAACACGCATTGTCATACATTCCATGCTTTTTCTTAAGTGTTCCTTTCATTCTGATGATCGATTCGAATTATGCAATTTCCATCAATGCCGATGTTTCATAAATGTGTCCGGCAACCGAAAATTCAAATATTACAACGAATGTTAAAACACGCGTTTTCGTAAATTCAATGTTGATCGAACCGTTTTTTCATCTTGACGGCAAATGCAAATTCCGAAATTATCATCAATTCCGATTTCATAAATGTGTCCGGTAACCGACACAAATTTCAATTGTAACAACCAATGTCAAAACAAGAACTTTTGTAAATTTTATGTATTTTTGAACCGTTGCGTTCATTTTGAAGACAGATGCGAATCATGCAATGATCACCAATTCCGAGGTTTCATAAATGTTTGGTAACCGATTGAGTTTTTTATGGTGCAAATCATATTAAAACACCCATTATGTACATTTTATGCTTTTTGATTAGCGTATTTTATGAATAACCCGAATATTATGAATTTCCCAACTTAAATTATCACGTACCTTTGAATTAAGTTTATGACATGAGCACCATGTAGTGGTGTGCGTGGGAACTTGTGAGTGCCATCACATATCGCTTATCACTATAATTACTGGTGCGACTGCCACAACTCGGTCAATTCACCGTTGTACGTTGTCCTGAGCACATGTGTGTCATCTAAGTGGTTGTCAGTTTTGTCAAATCCTTCGGTTCCCGTTGAAATCCATCTTTAATTGTGCTTTGGTCGTGTTTCAAATCAATTGTTTCTTCTTTGTGCAAATTGGTTCTACGGATAGTCTTGTGCCTCGTGTGTACTTCACTAGGATAAATTCTTCGGATTCCTCTGACAGTAAACAAGGTGAAGTGTCGAGAGAATATGACGTCGTGTTTTTTGTTCTTTTTCTTACATCTTTATCGAACAATTGATAACGAAAATAATTTGCCTAACAAGCACATGACAATGAAACGTACTGTTTTTAAATATTTGAATTACAAAACCCCGTTGTCGATTTTCTAAAAATTACATGTCAACAATGGTCCGAACCCACAGCAAGAGATTGAATTTGTTTCGGTACTGGAAGGTAACTTGTCGAATGTACTTGAATTAGTAATGGAGGACACTTTGACGGAACCTGCACATCCCGTTCTCCTGAAGCTCAAAGTTCTGATAAAGATGCGGGTAAATACCGTCTGGTATATTCTAAATCCTTCTGTTCTTTTTGCTTTCATTTTTTATACATAATTTTATAAAACGCATTTCGAAATATTTGAAATTAGATGAAAATAATGCGCCGGGCCCAGTACAACCTATAAAAATGGAGGTATTAGTAGAACAAAACTTTTGGAAACCACTTAAAGCAACATTAGAAGACACTTTGACGGAACCCGAAGCTGCTTTTGATGTTTCTGCTCCTAAAGGTGAAATTTTTGAGCGAGACGCTTTTAATTATGTGGGATTAAACCATTAATGATATCCCAAAGAACCTTGTGTACCTTTTCACTCACATTGTACAATATTATAAAACCTAATTTTGTTTGAATTAGATAAACATAATGCGCCGGACCCGGAGCAACACGTTGAACTGCACGCGGCACTCGAACAAACGTTGTAGAATCCACTTATTGCAATAACGGAGGAGATGTTGAGAGAAGCCGTGGATGTCGTTCATGAGCCTGCTGCTGGTACCAAAAATATCTACAACAATGCAATCATATATGGTACGTCGAGTCATACTTCACAGGTCAGTGTTTGTATACTTATCGTTTGCAATTTTTGCAGAAGAACCTAAGTCTTTGAACAAGTAAGCTGCCCGTGTCCTACAACCAATCCGCGTTCTATGTGATTCAACACTGTATTGAAGCATAGTTACATTTCTCTTTTAAATAAACATATTTTTCCGAAGGGCGTCTTACAAGTAATGAATAATGATAAACTTAATTGAAATATTAAACAGATATTTCTTAATACAGACCACGTACGCCACGTGGTCCAAGTCTTTTTTTTACGATTTTGCATTGTCCACTAATTGAACGTTATTTCAAATGACCTTCAAGTTTAATTCAATCGGTTGCCGATGCCTGGTGCATTCAACTATCAGTTCCCAATGTCACGTCGAATCAAGTATCGGTTCCCGATGCCAACTGCATTCAATTATCGGTTTCCCATGCCAGCTACATTCAAGTATCGGGTCCCCATGCCAGCTGCAATTAAGTATCGGTTCCCCATAACAGCTACATTCAGGTATCGGTTCCCGATGCCAACTGCATCAAAGTACTTCTATTTTTTGTTACTATTACCTCATTTACATGATTATTCATCGAATTTATTAAGTGATCGTGGAGACAACCTCGGTATTACAGCCGGTATGATATTACGTGTGTTCAACTAAGCGCCACCTTACTAGGGTCCTAACAACTTGGTCAATATCGCGTCAACTGTTGGCACCGGCAACTCGGTATAAGGCTTGCCCGAACCTCTTACAAGTTCGCGTTCTGAGTGTGGCCACGTAGGGTCTTTTATCACAACCCAAATATATTGTTAGTTTACATGTTATACGAATTATAAAACGCCGCGACGTCCGTAAGTCTTCGAATTCGGTCTCGTCGCCCAGCTAATGGTCCACAAAGTAAAGTTCTGGCTTTGCAGTCTCCGTGGGAGATTTCATTAACCAATTCTAATTCGCATTTAAAGCAATATCTATGCATCCATCTCGATTTGGGCCTAGCAAGACCTGTATGGAAACAACAACTGCATTTGTCCGGCATTAGGATTGTAGCAAAACTGTTCACGACGTTTGCTTTGTTCCATCGCACGGAGTCGGATGTCATACACCTTGCACACGTTCAAGCGCGTGTCGTCGTCACCGTCGATATTCCATTTCTATCTCGAACGGATACAAAAGTTGTGACAAAATTCCGAAATCGTGTTTTCAATGAGCATGAAACATTACCATAAATACGCCACGACCACGAAGTGGTCCCCCTTTTAAAAAATGGATACACCGTTGTTAAAAAAATCTGCCTCCTTGTACAAAAATTGGTACCCCCTTCTACAAAAATTCGTACCTCCTCCCCGAACATGGTACCCCTTCCCACAAAAATGTATACCCCCTACCCACACAAATTTATATCGCCTTGCATAAAACAATGATACTTCTTTGCCAACAACAATAAAACCCTGTTTCCAAAAAAATTGAACCTCTTTCCCAAAAAAATTATACCCCGTTGCCAAAAAAATCCTAAGGGAATGGGGGGAGACTAGCCAAAAAGCCCCGCAGCCAACTGCGGGTGAAACCTTGAGCTCCCGGGGGGAAAGACAAGTACACAATATCCAAAAATAAATAAAACAAAACGAAAATAAATTAAAATAAAAAAATAAATACAAATGAAAAAAATTATGTGAATATAAAAAATAAATAAAATGAAAAAATAATTTTAATAAAAAAAAATAAATACAAATAAAAAAAATTAATCATTGGCTAGACCGCGACTGCCACTACAATCCTCAAAAAAGGAGCGGTCTAGCCAATGATTAATTTTTTTTATTTGTATTTATTTTTTTTTATTAAAATTATTTTTTCATTTTATTTATTTTTTATATTCACATAATTTTTTTCATTTGTATTTATTTTTTTATTTTAATTTATTTTCGTTTTGTTTTATTTATTTTTGGATATTGTGTACTTGTCTTTCCCCCCGGGAGCTCAAGGTTTCACCCGCAGTTGGCTGCGGGGCTTTTTGGCTTTCCACTATATACTACAGTTTTTATTTGGAAGAATATTGAATATGTTGCCACGTTCCAATGACCTTGGCGTGTGTTATAGGCAGTGATTTTATAAAACTAGCTCTAGTCAGTTTTAATGACTCTAGCATGAGTATTAATGCTGATGTCATGAAATAAGTTTGAGGTGAGAGCCCATGCACAGTTTTCCTACCTCTTCTTTTACACAGCATTGCCACGTAAATTTTTCATGGGAATAAAAGCTCAATGGAACTTGTAAACAGTTGCAAAAATTTGATTATAATTCTCACATAAAAACTGGCGTAAAAATCGATCGGCCTCACAGGTCCTCGCACTGTTTTATAAAATTATTCTGAATATAAGTGGAGCTACCCCGTAGTAAGTTCTTTGTATTGCCATGGCTTCTGTTTTTAAAAATCCTTGCTTTTCTTCTGAGTTGTACTGTAATCCTACTACTCACATGTCTTGCTCAAGTTGTACCATCAGACAGAATAGGTCAGAACATGCTAGAAACTAATGCAGCGATACAGCGAATAAAACCTACATGTTGGGCTATCGTCCAGTGGCGGATCCAATAAAAAAAAATTCTTATAATTTTCAACTTTGGGAGACAAATGAGCACTTTTCATCCGATTAATGAAAATAGTGCTACAAGAGTTACATTAAATGGGGATTTTTGAATACAATTAACTGTGTGAACTATTTAAAAACTTAAAATTTTGTAGATTTAGGCTTTAAATGTGTTAAAATTGAGAGCATAAAATGTAGATTACACTCAGACACAAAAATCAAAATGAAAGTTGCCAAAAAGTAAAACTGACCCCACAAAAAAAGTAAAATTTGGGTTGCCCTACCAATCAGTAATGTTTGTTGTAATCAAAGTTGAAAAGATTTCTTCAATTGTGTGACAACCTGCTCCGTTTGGCTCTGGCACCATGTAGAGGACCACCGCGACCAAGAGCGTACATTTTCATGAGGATCGGTTTGCAGACCTTCTCCAATTCCTTCTGCTTATCCTCAAACTCTTGCCTCTCGGCCAGTGGATTGGCATGCAACCAACCTGCGATCTCGTTATATTTATCCACAACATCCTTCACAGTTCTATTAATGGTGAAACAGTATCTCTCGAGGCTGTTCTTGGCAGAGACCCGAGCTTTCTCCACCTCATCACCAGCTCGGTACTGCTCCGCTTTTTTCAACATTCGCGCTATTCCGTCCTTAGACAGGCGACCCGTAGCGTTTATCGTCATTTTTTTCCCCTTTCGTGTAGACTTCTCAATGGCTGTCACACTCAGGATACCATTGGCATCGATTTCCAAGATAACTTGAATCTGAGTAACTCCATGAGGTTGAGGCGGCATGATACCAGTAAGGTCCATTTTTCCTAGCAAGTTGTTGTCCTTTGTCATGGCGCATTCACCCTCATAGACCTAAAAAAAAATCGAAAAAATAAACATGAGTCCGTGCGACTCTAAATTGAGCTCAAGATTGTGTTCACCATCGAGATGATACATACCTTACAAAACACACCAGGCTTGTTGAAGGTCTTCAAGCAGGTTGTCATCTTGGTTGGAATGGTAGTGTTCCTCTTGATTAAAACAGTCATGACTCCTCCGGCACTTTCAACTCCCAAGCTCAATGGGGTGACATTAAGCAAGAGGCAACGCTGGATTTGTTCAGACTTATCACCTTGGATAGTAGCCGCATGTACGGCGGCTCCGTAGGCCACAGCCTCATTGGGGTTTACGGACGTGTTGAGTTCCTTTCCATTAAAAAAGTCCCGGAGCAGCTTCTGGATCTTGGGGATACGAGTGGATCCTCCCACCAAGACGATGTCGTGGATTTGTCGCTTGTCCATCTTGGCGTCACGAAGAGACTTTTCAACGAGCTCCAGAGTGGCACGGAAAAGATCAGCATTCATCTCCTCGAAACGAGCCCGGGTGATGGAGGAGTTCAAGTCGATGCCATCGAAGAGCGAATCGATTACAATGGATGCCTGAGTGGAGCTGGAAAGTTTTCTCTTGGCTCGCTCGCAGGCAGTTCGAAGACGACGGAGGGCACGTATGTTAGTAGTCAGATCCTTCTCGAAATTCCGTTCAAACTCTTGCACGAAGTGGTTGACCATGCGGTTGTCGAAATCATCACCTCCTAACTGAGTGCCCCCAGCAGTGGATTTGACTTGGAAGATGCCGTTTTCGATGGTAAGGATGGACAAATTGCAATTTCCACCACCCAGATCAAAGATCAATACATTCCGCTCCTTCTTGCCATCAACAATCTTGTCAAGACCGTAAGCGATAGCTGCTGCCGATGGCCCGTTTATGATCCGAAGAACATTCAAGCCAGCGATAGTTGCAGCATCCTTGGTGGCTTGACGCTGGGAGTCATTGAAGTAGGCGGGTACAGTGACGACGGCATCAGCGACACTTTTCCCAATGTAAGCTTCTGCAGTTCCCTTCATCTTGGCCAACACCATGGAGGAGATTTCTTCGGGGAAGAAAGTCTTCTTCTCCCCCTTGTATGTAGCCTCAAGCTTGGGCTTTCCACGATCGCTGATCACTTTGAAAGGCCAATGCTTCATGGATGACTGAACAAACGGATCTTCAAACTTGAGTCCGATGAGTCGTTGGACATCTAAAGCATTCCATAATAAACATTCATTAAACATTCTCATCATTATCATTTATCTTGTCTGATGATTATGACGCAAGCAATTCATGATCGCTCTGACCGAAAAGCGTATTAGTAGGGTTCAGGGCCGATTGGAACTTGGCGGCATCTCCAATGAGACACTCTGTGTCAAAGGCGACATAACTAGGAGTTGTCCTGTTGCCCTCATCGTTGGCAATGATTTCAACCTTGCCATGCCGGAAAACTCCGACACAGGAGTTAGTCGTTCCTAAATCAATTCCAATGGCTGGTGCCTTCGCCATTTCTGAAAAACTTTAAAAGAACACACTGCACTGGCTATATGAGGGCCAATCACGCCGGTCCGTCAAAGTCGAACCCAATGACACTCAAAGTTTTTGAAACTAGCTCTCAAAAACCCGGAAAATTTTGCAAAGGCAAGACATCTTACCTTGACCAAGTTGTGTCGATGCAAATTTAGTTAGAATTTGCAGACTCTACTATACACGCTAAAAGCAAAAAGGATTTGGATTATTTTTCACTGGCTACCAGCAACATTAGCACACAAGGAAAGAATTTGTATGTACAAATATTGTCTGTCAATGCTCACTCTCATGCTCATGCGTACTTAACACTACTGGCTGCATAACTGCATATGCTTTTCGTTAGTTGTCGATTACCGCCTTTTGCACTGCTCAATGGCACTCCTGCCTTATTGCAAAGTTGTAGAGGCGAGGTGGGCCAGTTCCGGCAAGAGTACTTAAGACCTCGATCGCGTCTCGCGCCTAAAAAGCAGTGCCAGCCGGTTTGAGCGGCCATTTTGAAAACCAAAATAAAAGTAAAATATTTAGACGAGAGTGTCAATAACTTAGAACTGTTAAGAGCACATGCGGCAAAGCGCTTATGATAGCAGCACCTTCTTTGAAGTTCTAAAAAACATGCGTGTTGGGCTGAGATGGAGTCTCCAGGTGTTACGAGCTAACTAAAGTTCACTTTAGTTGAAAATGAGGATTTCAGGTAGCGTCAGACTGAGAGGTCATTGATTATGAAATTCATACAACTGACAATTGTCGACTTGTAACGTTTATGCAACAGGTCTCAGCAAGAAAAATAAAATAGTTTTTTTCTTGAGCTTTTTTTAAAACAATCAGTGATGCCCGAAGAAGTTATATAAAGTAGGGTCTGACCAAGATGGCGGTGACCATGGGCCAATATTGCGTTTCGTTTTTGACTACCAAAGTTTATTGCGTAAGTTTATTGTAAATGAGTTGGACGCCGTTTGAAAAATGTGGCGTTCCCGTATTGTGCTAGTATGAACTTTTGACCTCAGGACCACACAATTATTTAACTCTAGACAGTCGTGAAAGCCATAACAAATCATAACCATAACTACGAGGATGTACGTACTTCGTACCCCTTAGAATATGAAGAGGGGAAGGTAAGGTTTAGATTAGTCCCGTTATTCCAGTGGAGAGTGGGAAGTACTTGCTCTTTGTTTAGGAGTTTTACACAGAAAAGCACTTGCTAATCAGAGGAGCAGATTACGAGAACGTTATGAAAATCACTGCAAGTTTTTCTACTGCTGGTTTGGGAAACGAAGAAAAAGGAGAGCATACAGAAGGATATGAGAGCCAGGAATACGAGAGGCTGTTGGTGATGGTAGATAATGACAAGTTCTAAAAGACAATAAGTTGAGGAGCATTCCAGTACACTGAAGTCTGTAGTCAAGGAACTCAGTGTTAGTAGCGGACGTTTCTTTCTTAAATAACTAATTGCTTTTTAGTTGATGTCATAAGAAACCAATAATTGGAACAGTGACTGTGCTGTTCTCTTACTGTTGTATATTCTGAGCCACTGTCTAACCACCTGCAGTTACCACACCATTAATGTTGTGAGTGAGTTGGACGCCGTTTGAAAATCTTGTCGTTGGTTTACTGACCTTAACAGGTAGTTAAATGCCACTCTTCCTTGTGGGGCCGTTAAGAATGAAAAGTTTAGAATGTGAATCAAATGGTTCATTGCCAACTCAGTCTATATTTAAGCATACGATGATATATCATCGCCTAATTCTGGAAAATCCGTTTGCCAACTAGTGTGGAAAGCTACAAAAGAAAGATTGGGATTGGTGTTGCTACTTAGAGATCCTATTACCGTAAAATCGGTATTAGAGGCCGGACCTCCATTAGTGGCCGGACCTTCAATAGACGCCGGGGGTTTTCTTAGTT
>JAQIWI010001308.1:0-17318 GCA_034698825.1 Deuterosminthurus bicinctus | reverse complement strand
AGAGAGACTCAACAGAGAGTCGTACGCGGAGGTATGCGGGAGGAGTAATAATAATGATTATTATTGTTGTTGTTGTAATATATGACGGGGATATAAATGTTTATTCAGCTATATATTACTCGGAGGATGGTTTACGTTGATTTAATAAAAGATGTTCCTGGGAGAGAGAGGAAGAGGACAGTTGTGGAGCTTGTGTGTAAGTGTGTGCCCGTTGAGTTTACATTGTAATTCAGTGTGTAAATAAGACACAGCCCAGGGAGTTTAATTCAGAGCTAGAGACAAGATTACATACACACAAAGTCTCTATCTCTCTCTCATTTCATTCATTGCTCACCGAAATTTCTGTTTATTCATGAAAGTACTATCTGATGATTTGGCGTATCAAACACCCACACGCATATGTACACACAAAGATATGAGAACTTGGCTGGATGTGCACACACTCAGTCAGTCAGTCACATTTGAGAGGCGTATGGTACATGGTGAAGAGCAGTGGAAGACAGTGAGTAAACTTTTAGTCATTTACTTTGGAACGTCAAGATAAATGATACAGGGTTGGATTAGAGTGAAGCTTATGCTCTCTCTATCGTTTATGGAGATGTTTTTTATATTTAGAATTTTATTGCAGTGCATGTGAGTACAAGGGACTTGATAGTTCGTGCTTCCCCATTTGATTCCGAGACTCGGCTTGGTTATTCTTGTGAAGAGACGCATATGGATGGCTCTACATTAAATCTGCAGTCGTTGTGAAAACTACAACAAGTCACTACTTGACTACTTGTAGAATAAGTGTAGTTGGTGGGGCGTATCGGTGCACTTTGTCAACTCGCCACTCTTGTGCTGTCACATGAAATTATTTGGCTATTCATTTGTCTTTGAAGACGGAGATGTGCTGGGGTGTGTGGGACCGTTTCTGTTGGGAGGGTATAGAAGAAGCATTGGCGAACCTCCAGGTCCTTGTTCCCTTCATCATTGTGACACATACTACGGCTGTGTCTCACAGTGAAGTAGCCCTATAAGCATTCTCTTTGATTCACGCCGCCATGCTGCTGGAGTTAGTTACTCGCTGATGGAAAAAGTTATTGGACGAAGAGCCATGTAACTTCCCTCTTAAGTTTCTCATATGCTCAGTAACTCCATGTGCGAGTTTGTGCGTTGGATATAATGTGGAACAGTCGGGTCAAGTCCTAAGAATAGCGTTGACGTGCTCACTAATGCGATTTTACTTGTTCAGTCAGCCTCATAATTTCTGGTATCACAGCTTGTTGACAACCAGAGGACTGTGACCAGCACTTTACCATGAGAGATTACATACATGTCTTTCGCTAGCTCTCTTGTCTCACTGACAAACAACACACGCACACATACGAGTGAGGATCGAGCAGACCATTATTACTTTTTGCAAACTGACATATTATTGTGCCAGCGCAAAAACATGAGTACTTCACCAATGGGCGCTCCCTTGTCAACTACAAAACTTGTCACGATCGGATGACAGCCACTCCTTGGGCTTCTTCAACTTGACAGTCCTTGTTGCTCTTAGTGGAAGGAATTCAATGCGAAAAATAAACGAGAGAATTCAGGTTGATTTAGGCTCAAATTACGCCTTCTATATAATACCTCGCTCTCTATTGTCGTCATCATCAAAAACGTGAGCTGTACTATCTCTATACGTGTGGCGTGGCTGGAATTGATGCGGTAAAAAGATTATACGTACTTTCACACGACCGTGTCTATTATTTCGAGCGTGTACTACGTATTGCTCTGTTGAAATGTAAACAGAGCCTCTTCTATACGCTTAGTTCATTATAGAATGAGCAGTTCATTTGTATCATTTATGCTTCCAGTACAATAATAACAAGGAGGACCAAGAGCTCCCTTTGTTACAGATGTAGTGTTAAAAATTGTGTTTACAAAGATGACACCTAATTACATGCTGTGAATATGTGTGCAGCTGGTTGTTAATTAAAGGCCTTGTAGTACAAAGGCACAAGTTATACAACTGCAGCATTTACAGTACACACTTGCATACAGACACTGTATTTCCTCCGTTTTATTATTAGGAGTCATCAGCACATACTACGAACACAGACACATGTTTCATAATGAGAATGACTTTGCACAAAGTTATGCTCTGTAAAGTGGGCACATTGACAGGAGGGTTCCTCATAGAAACTGAAACTGTTCAGACGAAAGAATGAGCGTGAGTTAAATATGATGACAGCGGGAGATATAGAGGGAAAAGATGGAAATCATCGGGAGATTTTTTTAAATGTCTTATTAAATGGTCCAAAGTGTGTCAGTCAGTGGAGTGTTGTGGGCATTGATGACGTAATCATTACTTTGGACAGTCCATAGTCTCGTAAATAGAAAAGCCTTTGGGGCCGACAGGTCATTTCTTCATCTTATTAGTTGTCATTCTGGGAGTGATGTCTCGAACATACGTACACATATACACACACTCTTGTCAGATTACACTCTAGCGGGCTTCATGCAGTGGATTAGTAAAAGCCAACCTGATGACCTCACATGTATATCCATGTGTGATTGATGATACGTATATAGTGTCATTCGCATGGATGTGCACAGTACCTTTCCCAGTTCTCTCCACACGCTCGAGTAATTTCATTTCTTTGATGAGGCACGGAGATGCGAGCAGAGTGAACAAGATGCTAATCCTTGATAGGCTGCATTTAAATGAATGGAAAATGGAAATGCAACGTGACCAAATATGTCATTACAGCGGGCCATCCTGTTCAAGGTGTTAACTCCATAGACTACATTGTATTGATTAGTGGCCTGTATAAGAGAGCTGACTCACAATCAGATCAACTAATGACAGTGTACAGGCAGTTATTAAATCCCTAAAATAGTCCCAACTGAATGAATGCAATGTGATTTGTGAAGGGAGCTTAACTAATGTGTGCATTTTTTGTTATTACAGGTTCCTTTGAATAGAAGAAGATATGCCAAAACAGCTCCGAGTTCTCTCTCTATAGCAACAGAGTGATTTATTGTGAAAAACTGGAGAGAAAAATCTGCCTAAGAAGATTGAAAGCCTTGATGACTTGTGTATGAGGTGGAAGAGAAAGATAGAGGGAATCAAAAGGAATATATCATTAAATGAGAAAAAACTCTGTAAGCTCCGATAGAATAACAAGAGTTGAAATTGCTAGTCTCCGCCTCTGCTAAACAACAGAAGAGCAGATTGACTTGAAGTTTTCCAATTTTGGATTCTATATGAGGAAGTGGAATTAGCTTGGAGAAGTGCGGCACAGCGAGAGAAGTAATCAAGAGGGAGCCCAAGAGTGTATGTGTGTGTCATTTGGAAGAGTTTATGCATGAAAGTGGGTAATAATAGGAGCGAAGACGGGAGAGACGTTGAGTTCGGAAGGGTGGGCAAGTGATTACCACAAGTCTTCATTTTTCTCTGGTGGAATTGTATGGGAGCAGCAAATAATAAAAAAAGGCGATGAAGCTGACGTAAGCTGTAGCAAGCGTCCCACTCCTACTTCTACTACTACAACCGCTACTTGAGAGCCCAAGATAGTATTGATATGCACGAAGCGAATGCTCAAGTGTATCGGGAAGATACTACTACAACTTGGGGAACGAAACTGTAAATCAAGCAAAGGGAAGTGAGGCAAGAGGGATATTCGGGCAGAGTGTAATTTTTGCGGCGCTTTCATCGCCTCCGTCTTCTTGACAGCAACTTTATTGCCTCTCAAACTCGGCCCCGCTAACAATCATCAGTGCCATTGCTTTTATATTATTACACTTCGTCCAACATTTTAATGTGACTGACTGAGAGCAAAAGAAAAAATCGGACGGATGGACGGTCGCTTAGGCCGCCAAAGGCAAACTTGATTAACTCAAATCAAATGTTTCAAGCTCACGAGAGGAAGGGACTAGTGGAGTAACTACGCACTCGTATATTATCATTATTATTATTATTCTTGAAAAATTTGACTCACGCATAAGCCATAAGAGTTTTTTGCTCATCCGACAGAATTATAGAATCTCACTGCTCCCTTCAGTGTGAAATCCTCTTTTGCTAATGCAGTTGATAGACAAAATACACTCCGGGTCCACGGCGTCATCGTAAACAAAAGTGCGAGGAGCATTGGTGTTACAGTCAACGGGGGAAGTCTGAGTGTAACAGAATGGGAGGCGAATGACTTGGATGCCATCATCATCATTTTCATTACCGTCGTCTTCATTGCAACTGAAATCCTCGCTGTCTGTCTATAGCTGACAAACCATTTTGGTTCCCCTCTCTTCACACTTGACTCTTATTGGACTTGACAAGCCAAATTGCTCAACAGTTTAAGTGCGGATGTGTGAGAGAAGCAGCTGGACTTGTGACAAGTTTATATTGCACTATAAAACTACCACGTTGGACGTTTAATAGTTTACACTGTGGAGGGAGATTAAGTTGTGCTAATCATTCCAACAGCGACACCTGAGTACATTTATGGTGGAGGACAATGTGCGTGGTTTAAGTGCGCGTGTGTGTTGAATATTGTGTGACTTGTGCTTACACCTGTACACATGCATCTCCTATCTACCAGACATTGTTTAGAAAATGTAAAGACAATGAAAAGCCTTCACTTTTCATCCCAGTTACTCCAAATCGCTTGGATATGGATCCTTGCCAGCTCTTTCAATGGACCCTTCGTACAAGGTAAGTTATTCATGTAAATCAGCTTACTGTTTCTGCTTAATGTCCGCACGTGTTGAAGGTCTTTAGCTTCTTCGCTGGTACAGCACCCCACATTAACTGATGGCTTGATGGCCATCAGTTCACAATTTAGAGATTTTTACGGTTTATTTTACCACAGGGTGAATGATCTCTTGAATGATGCTCCTGTCGTTGAGGAAGACGGCAATTCATATTATAATGTACACTGACATAGCCCTGTTTTCGGAGAGACCTCGTTAGCATTAAATTTGTATTACTCAGCTTTGTCAGGGGAGGAGGAGAAGACGAGGAAAAGGATCATTAATATAAATCCGCATAAGATTATGTAGTATTTCAGTTTATTAATGACTCTGATTAATTTCCCAAGCGGGCTTGCAGTAGCATGTGCGTGGGGCCTTTATAATGTGCAAGTCATATGCACATTGTGCGCTGAATGGAAAAGGCGTGTTGGGTTTCATGTACTTTTTTAAATGGACATATAGCCTTGGAGACTTTAGTAATCTCATGCATGTATGATAATGATAAGTAGTGTAGGAGGATGTAGCTCTTTTGAAGGATACAAACTTTTGAGGAGGAAACACAAGTGCGAAAACACCCACAGTTTTCACTCTCCAATTTACCAACTGTTGTATCACCCGTGGTCATATGCATACTCTGCACGCAGCCCCAGTTGTCCGCCTTCAGACTGACTTTGACTTCGTCTTGACCACGAGCTTCTTATTATTGGGAAGCCTACCCTCTTGAAAACAAAGACTGTGTACAGTTTCAAGATGTTGAGTCTCCAAGTGACCTAACTGATTGGCTATGTAATACATAGAAATATGTACGTTATTTCTGTCTGGGATTGTTGAACGTAATTAAGTTGAGTCCAAGTTCTATAATTTAGGGCCGGATATAAATGGTGGACACTTTGATGGCGCTTTTTGGGCGTCCTATGTGTGTGTGCTCTTATGGTGTAATTAAGCGTGAGGGAAACACTCTTCTCCATTGATTATGGTAGAGGCCGAAAATTACATGTGCACATATCCGTGCTCTTGCTGTTTTCCTGGCAATTGTGTCGTGTAGTATGCACGTAACATACGAGCAAATTAGTGTGAGCTTATTGAACGGTGAGAGCAGCAGGTCTGTTGCCCGGGGTCGTGCCAGCCAACGATGGGGACATTAGAGCACAACAGATGATGATTATTAGTTGGCCCGAGCCCAATCAGTAATGCAGGAGGGGAAAGAGCAAGGAAGGAAGGAGAGAGGAAGGACGATAATAAAGTTCATGCAGGCAATTATTATTTTCTTAATTACGACCACTTAAACACTGTAATCACGGAGCGTATTGGCTCGTGAGTTGGGCTTGAGGCATCGACGGGGTTATGGCTATCATAGCCATAAATTGAGTTCACACCGAATTATCCCCTAAAATCTCCACTGAGTATATACGCTCTTGTCGCTTCTGTCTCCCTTAGATTCTTTCCCGTCGTTTCATCTTAATTAAAAACAAGCGCTCGAGTGACTATACCTTCCGCTTTTTATTATAACCGACGAATCAGTGGCATGAAGCTGAGAAATTGGACGGGAAAAGTTTGATGTGGCTTTCATCATCGCTATAGTATATGAGGATGACTTTGAAGGATTTTTAAAGCAACGTCGTGCCATCATCATCCAAACGTGTAAACAATAGCTGAAGGCTTTAAGATTAATGAAATGTCTCGGTCCTTTTCATCATATCCTTGTTGTCCAAAATGACTTTATATGAAGTTGTGGGGATGCTGCTGATGACGCCAATGCCGTCAGCCGCCACTACCACCGCACGCTTCCCATACCTTGAAAAGGGAAATGGCAAGCCTTTGATTCCGACGTTGGTCTTAGAATTGAATATGAAATGATGCTCCTTTTTTTCACGCTCTTAATCATTTACAAAGAGAGTGAGGAGGTGGATGATGAGGGAGGCTAAATAAGATAAAAACCAAAGAGAGAGAGACAAATGAGTAATGGGAACTGGCTGAGTTGCAGAAGCACCGTGTACTTGTATGGGAACAGAGTGAGAGAAGAGCTCATTAACTTATGAAAAATGAGAATATATTTGGTAAAAGAAATCGGGGATTTCATTACTGCGGCCATGAGAACTGTGTGTATGTGTGTGCGAGGGCTCAAATACACTTGCCCTTTAAGATTACCGCAGAGGCTGATACATCGTTAGAAGTGCTTGTACACAATCTTAACATCATAATGGATATTCTCTGGTTCCTCCTGTATTTGTCTCAGTAAATAGAGGAGCCGGACTGTATATAGTGAGTAGCAGATGCAAGGGTTTTTTTTGCCTCGTTATAGGAATAACCCATTAGTTACTGAGCTTAAGTTGATATGGAGCTTTCCTTCCTCCTACCCACACGCACACACAGGACTTCATCGTTTGTCATGGCACTGATGACGAATGACTCTTTTATTTTCTCTCGTATATAGCCAAAAGAATATAATACACACAGGAGCAGGAGTAATATAGGGAGCACAAAAGGAAGCCATTCACATCTCCTCTATATACTTGTTCCCATGATGATCAAAATATTAGTTTGGGCTTGCCATCCTCACGACCGTGTTATTGTGCTCCTGTGAGTGAAATTGGACTAGTGGTTGATGTATGTGTGTAAAGAAGCACGCATCACTCTTGAATAGAACAGAAAACTGGTGACATTTCACTGAAATTTTCATTGTTCTCCGGCGTCTTTGGGCTCATTGGACCTGACAAAAGGACAGATGAGGCGAGCTGTGATGGAAAAATTATGCTCACTCTTTTCACTCACTCGCCGCCCCAGACGCATTAGCATATAGTGACGTATATGTATTCACAAAAAACATTAATCTATCCAGCACGGTGTCTGATGGGCGTCGGGTTTGGTAGTACAAACGAGCATGTTGAAGACAATAGCAGGAGAAAGAGGGAGGTAAAGAGACGCTAGAGAAGTAGTAGCCATTAGAATTAAAGTGAAAGAGTTGGTTGGTAAAATGAGGTTTGAGTTTTTGCGTGCTGCCAAGGGGAAAAGTACGCGAAGCAAGTGTGTGACGGTGTGTAAGACTATACACGAGGAAGTTTGCATTTCCCATTAGCCTCATATAAGTCCTTTGTTTGGAGGGGGAATCATTTGATAAATGGACGGTGAAGCCGGTCATTTTTCCTCCTGTCAAAATCTAAATCGACTCAATTATTTGGATCGGTCGGTCGCTGTGACAAGGAGCATGCAAAATATGTTGCTTAAAATAGCACACTCATTCATGCGGAAGTCCTGCGGGACAGTGAGGGGCGAGGCTTGTGGAAGACTTTATGCGGGCTGGTTCTTATTAGTTGGAGGTAAGTGGTGCTTCTGAAGAGCGGGCTGTGGCTTTTAGGATATGTAGGAAAAAAGTGAGTCATTCATGCATGAGTATAGAAGTAGGGGTTTATACATTCACTTATCTTTAAAGTTTACGTTTGATTCAGTTTTTGAGGCAAATAAAGTCGTAAATCCCGAAATTAGTCCTCTTCCTCACCAACTACAGATATGCGCATAAAAATGTTTTTTTCTGCAATTGATCTTTCGATGATGTCATTATGAGCTTTGACACTTTTGCTGTTCTTGGCATATGAAGTATATCAAAAGTCCATTGATTGGAAAGGAAATAATAACTACACAAAGGCTAATCTTGTTCCAGAGGCAGTTAGCACGTCAGAACAGTAATGTGATGCCCATTAAGCTTGATAAGCGTGGAGGACTCCACAGCAGTTACAGAGGGTCAGAGAGGATTTTTCATCAAGATTGACTGTAGTGAAGCTGAAAAAGCTTGAAAAATTGCAATAGAAAACAAACGGGATAATTTATTGACCTTTTGGCCAGCAATTTGCCGTTCAGTGGCAGTGTAGAGTGGAGTGAGTTTGATAAGGCGAATTGAAGCGAGCGTGCAGATTTGAGTCATTTGATTATTGAGTCGTGAACAGAGTGAGTTGTAGGATCTTTCTAAAGCCTTCCCATTCTCCTTCTTTGTCTTGGCTAAATGCAATGACAGACAGGAGTGATGATGATAGCAAAAGACTTAATAGGCCGATAATGGCATTGAGTTGTGGTGAACAATGGGGAATTAGATCTGAAATTGGCGAGTTAGACGACTATTGTTCATGTGCAAAAACTGCTGTAAATTACAGCTAGCTCTATGCTTTGTGTGTTATGTAAGTTAGACCAAGTCATTTGTTTGGGTCTGTGCTGGTGAAATAACACCATTAGTCTTGTTCTCTACGGTGGTCGCTTCATTGGTATCATTTGAGCAAGTTCCATGTTGGCTTTAAGAGACCACCGTCGGAGCATTGTATGTTTTATTGTTGTTGATGCATAGAGATAATTCATTCACAAAGATAGACTTGAGTAGTCGTTTGTCAGTCTAGAGCCTTAAGAACCGTCCAGCTTTGATAAGCTAATGAATGTAATCCGACTCCCATGCCGTTCTATTCGAACCGACAATACATTTGCTAACTCGAACCTCGCAACTTGAATTACATTACGATGCCATTGCGAAAATAACTGGAGGTCCGGCAATGACTACACCAAAGCCCTTGGTCTGGGTAACGTCCCTGTAAATCCCCCACAATTCAACGGATAACGTATCATGGGTAAACTTATAGCGAACTGTAAATCCTTCGGTTCCGATTACAAGGATTCCTCCGTGTGGTTTATGAGGCTGTAAAAACAGAACCCAATCCGTCTTAAAGTATTGGCAAAATTGGAGAATTCTTTTTCGCACGTCCTACCCATATACCTCACTCACTTGTTATGGCTTTTGCGCCGCTGTTCGAATCGGTTGAGCATGGAGAATGAAAGTCACGGATCCTTTATCTTTGGAAGCGAAGGAAATGGATGAGGGAATAGGAAAGGTTGGCGGGGGAAGTTGGCAAGGAAATTGATGCAGGTTGGAGAGGACGAAGGAGCCGCACTCCTGGCGGGCAGAGCTAAAAGTGTGCAAGCTCTTTTAGCAAGGGATCCAATCTACATAATTCTGTAGAAAGTCAACCCTCCTCGCATAATGTCCCAGCTGGTTGTACGTGATGGGAGGTAATTCTGGTGGCTGGTTGCTGATTCCGGAATGGAACAACTGCTATACTGGGTAGAATGATTGTTTCTTCACATAGAAACAAGAGCGGCAGACTTGCGCGCAATTTTTTCCAAACAGCTCAAACTGGAGCAAGGAGAGTGGAAAGAGGGGAGCGAGAGAATAAAAGGGTAGTGAGAGACATTTCACGAATGCAAAAAAGGGCGGAAGAAACAGGCTCTCGCTCTGGATAGTTCTTTCCGTTGTTAGGCAAAGGAGGCCCGAGTGTTTAAGAAGGCCTTTGTGCAGGAAAGTTTTGCAAAGTAAAAGTTACTCTTCCTCTCTCTCTCTATTCGTAATTAGCCAAGTTGTTCTGTGAACAATTGGATCGGGAGCCGTACAAGTCACATACTAGTTGTGCCAAATGTTGTTAGACTGATTTTAGGCAGCCATGACACGCTTTGCTCTCCTTATGGCCAACTTTTCTTTATGATGCTTTAATAATGGCAACAACTTTGGCAATGTATAGCTTTCTTTTTCTTTTACTACTCATCGTAAACGGGGATCCCCAGACCTCCCGTCTCCTTCATTAAAGTCCCCTCTCAACAGCTCCCCATTCAGGTTAATGATAGAATGCGAGAGTGGTACCTGGAGTGGATTTGATCTACCATGTGAGTTACATATGACATATCCTCCATCTCACGTAGTATGTACCACCACGTGGTTCTTGGCGAATGTGAGAACAAGGATTCCCTTGTATTTTTGTTACTATTTTGGCCAATGCGAAGAGAGCCAGTTGGGGATTACTCGGTGTAAAGCAAATGCATTAAGACGGGTAAAAGAACAAGTAAATGGCGGAGAAGCGTGAATATTTGAATGAAACTGCAATAAATTCTTGCACGAATTTCCCTTGGTAAGCGTTAACCATCTCTTCACATTCCCGTCTACTCCCTCGCTCTCCCTCACATCCATATAGTTAGTTCCCCTGAATAACAAAGTACAGGAGGGCTGTAAATAGCAGACGGCGGAGGATGAGAAGCTCTCTCTCTCTGTCTCTCTTCCTCCTCCATCGCTACATTTGAGTGAAAGAATGGCTTTTGTGAAAGGAAAAGGTAGTGAGGGGAGATACCTTGAAGACGAAGATAGCTACGAAGCTATAAAGACTAGAAACATGGAGCAATCTCCCAGTTTCTACCCTCCATAATAATGGTAATGTTCTCCTGGGTGTGTGACGACGAGCGACCGGTATTCTCTGTAGGAGATTGTAATGTGAAATACATGTGTTTCTCCTAGTTTTATTATTATTCCTCCTGACCAGGATGAAGAGATGGAGGCTTATGGGGGAGGGAAAAGATCACGACTGTCTCCAGGTTACACTCACATAACATGCACACACACACAAAAGTCAAAAGTAATAGTCCAGCTCCCCCCTTCCCCAACTTCCATCATACAGAGTCAATCTTTCATGTGGATTTCGTATTAGTTTCAAAGAAGAAGGGAAAGTTAGTGTGTGAAAGTGTGAATCTAGGCAGTTTTCTCGGAGCCAGCGCACTAGCTTTTTCTGATGAATTGAGTCCGAGAATAGGTATTACCTTAATCGGCCATATATGTCTTGAAATGCAGGAGTGCAGGAGTGCACGCAATATATAACTTTCACTCCTCCTACTCACACTCGCTCGAGAAGCATATGAACGCGTCTATCTCTCCCCCTATTTTTTCAGACACATTCCACTGTAATAGGGAAGGAATAGAGTTCCATGTTTTAACCTTGTAATCGTGTACAAACCTGTGCGTGTGCAATGCATAGAGAATAAGTAGTAAGCACTACACATTGGTGCTCTACCTCGCTCACCCTCACTCTTATTTCGTCTTCCCCCCTTCTTTCTTACACTTCACGTTTCAGAATGAATAGTCTCCCTTGTGTGAATGTGTATGCACCTTGAGCTGTTAGGTTATTATATGTGGAGTATATATAGAAGTTACCAGCATGACAGTGCATGCAGTGGTGTGGTAAAGAGGAAGTTGCATAGTCTCACTCCCCACTGCGACTACATATATTTAAACGTGCCAAGTTTTTCCCTCTCTCACAGTCGGTTCCGTAAATCAAATGCCCAACACTTAGTCTTATTATCTCCATGCCAACTCCCTCACCACGGATCTGGCGAAAAGGGAGTGAAAAGTTGGACTGACTGCTGGAAACTGTTCTTTCTTCCAATGAAAAGTGTACGAATGTGCATGAAGGAGCAAGATGGAAAACTTGCTAGGTCTTTAGCTCTTCAAGGTTGTGTGCAGTAGTTTCATTACATGGGAACATAATTCCCACAGGAATTCTTTAGGAAATGCGCCTGTGTTGTTGGTTAAATTGAATTTTATTCCAGTTTAATGTGTCCACTCGCATTCATAATTTAGATTCAGGAGAAAAAGGGCTTGCGAGTAAGGAAATACGCGAGCGTTGTCGTCGGAAAAGTTTTGTGTGCACAGGAGCTCGATTTGGTGATACTTAAGGAGCACGCGAGCATACTGGGACTCCGTGGACGTTGAAATGATGATACACATGCAATTTGATTTACGGGATAAGTCTCTTATACATTCTTATCCAGCAGATTATCAAGTAGAGCGGTGAGGGGGTGACAGTATATGAGCTGCATATGAGATTTCTATTATTATTATGATTATTACAAAGGGAAACGCGATCCTGAAATAAACTTCCAAGGTTTTCCTTATAATTCTTCCAACTGTCACTCCGCTGCTATGCTTGATAAAGGTTGTAAATTAAAGGCAAAGTTTGTTTGCTCTGGGGAGTTGGAGACAGAGAGAGAAAGAGGAAGAAGGCATAAAATGCCAAAGGTTGGTCGTATTTTCATTTACACAACTTTTAAGCTTGGATGTAGAAATTGCGGGTTGGTTGCTATAGTAGGCTCACTGTACAATTGTAGAGGAATTGAAAGGTGAATGAATGTATAGAGGCCTCCAGTGTATTGTCCATTTAGCAATAGAAATTAGTCCTGCTGCTACTGAACTGAGGAAGTAGGCATGAATGCATCAAAGAGATGAGGGAGTCCGTGTGTGCGGTGTTAAAGAGAGAAGTGGAGAGGAGATCCATGTCAAGTGCAGGATGGAATAGAGGCCTAGAAGGCAAGCAGCTGGAACTGATGGAGTTAGAAATTGAGACAGCTACTGCATGGATAATGGCCTTGTGTGTTCCAGGAGCACATAACTACGACTACTGCTATGTATGCAGCTCATGAGAGGAGAAGCGGAGAATCAAGTCAGCAACCATGACGATTAATTTGGTGCTTAAAGCACACATGGGTCATCCTTGAATGAAGATTTTACATTACAGAAAGAGCTGTGTACAGAGCTTTACACAGCACTATACTATACCCTTTTTCTCCCAGCTCCTTGAACCGAGTTCATTTTGATGGCATTTTCTTGTAGAAATTGCAATAATGATTTGGCCATATTTTTTAAATCCACTCTCCAGCAGGTGCCATTATGGAGCACTGAAGCATGGAAAAAATTGCTGCTCTTAAGCACGTTCGTGCACAGTAGTAGTGGTAGTGGCATTATCATATGTAATCATATGTTGTTTATCACAAGCTGAGATCTTACGTATAGTAATTGAAGCTAATCTAGCAAGAGGAGGGCTGCAATTATAATAAGAAGACGAGCCATGCACAAAAGGTAGAAGCTGCTAGATCCTTAAAATGTGCAAGTTATAAGAGGAGTTTGAATTGGTTCCATGTGTACGGCAGTGAGCTGCTGTCCAAATTGGTAAAGTTTGTTGTAGAGAAAATATGCGCAGCAGTATTGTAGTGGCTCAAATGCCTTCTGCTGATTTAATTAATATTCGCTTCCTGAGCGAGAGGGAGAGAAAAGGAGGAGAACCTGGATACAATTATAATAATAATCGGCGGACGCAGAGTGGGATATGGAGGTGGCTATGGCTGGAAATGATGATCTAGTTTAGACGAGCAGATTGAATTGAAAGTTGACGGGAGAGTATAAGTAAGAACGGGAGTGGTGGCAAGCAGGGAGATAAGGCCATGTGTTACCCCAACTCCTATTACTGCTCACTGTCAAAGTTGTAATGAATTTTTCCCTTTTCATGAATGGGACGGTTGTTGTTATGGGATACAAGTGATGTGCACACAGTGACCCCACCGAATGTCACTCGCAGCCATCCTACACAAATCTCTGCCTGCAGCGGTTGCTCTTTCTGATGAGAGCAGGTAGTCGTGCTAGTAGTTAGACTTGGAAGAAGAAAAGCATATTAAAAAGTTGTTGGATTTATAATAAGCAACATGCAGATGCAGCTTGAGATGTGAATGTGAGTGCGTGGACATGTGATACGTTGGCTGACAGTCGCACCAGTTTATTAAGAGCGTCCCATCAGTTGTGGGGGTGTGTGTGCGAGTGTATACCATATGGCCGTGAATCCAACAGATTTGTTGACATCTTGACAGGCATACATAAAAATGTCCCCTTAGTCAGCATGGCATTTCCTTATCGCATCGACTGAGTCTTTATAATCAAATGTACCACAATGTGCAGAGCTTTGTAAAAAGTTCCGGTTGTTCCATATGGATGGACGAGAGAGAGATAGAAAGAGAAGGAAGTAAAAAATTTGTGAAACTGAATGGCGGATATGCGTGAAACTTTACACGATGTGTCACATGGAGGAGGATTGCTGCTGTCAAGCTTTGCTTTTTATCACACATTCAGAAATTCATGTGGACTGACATTAACTGCTGCTGCTGTTGCTGGGTGGATCCATATAAGTCGGAGATATATAAAGGCATCAACTTGTCTTACTATTGTTGAAGAAGCTTCCATATACTTGATGCTTGGAGCAAGACACTAAGGAGATAATAACAATAATAAAATGACTGTAATTCATGTCAGTAAGTTGAGATTTTTAGCACCTTTTGTCACGTCATGAGATCAAGTTCATATCATCTTCGTCTTCCTCGCCTGTATAAACAGTTGATTTAAATATTTTGTTTACATGACACATTACCGTTTAAATGCAAATTAACTGGTTCCTTTAGGAATAGCACGGCATTGGGCACACACGTGCATTATTGGTGAGGAGGTGGTGGGAGTTTTTCTTCTGGTCTGGCGTTGATGTTGATGGCGATAGAAGCCTAATCGGGATGTCAGTACTAGGAGCTGAATGAACAGAGAGTCAGTATGAGCTTTGGAAATTTATGCTTGACACATTGATCTGTCACTGTGAGAAGGCTATTTGGCGACAAGCTTTATACTCTTTTGTAAATACACAAACACACACACACCAAGTAGACTGAGTGCCAGTTCTCACGACCCTTTAGTGTAAACTGGCTGTGTGTATACGGAAATGGAGACGACAAATTACGACAAATAACATAAACTGTTGACTTAGTAGTACATGGATGGGAGGAAAGAAGAGGGAAAAAAAGGTTTTATTCTTATTAGCTTCATTTAGTTTCAGCTCTGTTCTGTTGCATAAAAGGCCGAAAGAGAGAGAGAGAGAAATGATATTTGCACATTGAGAGAGAAGTGTGAGATTGGATTGTGAATTTAATTTCCTAAACCTTTTCAGACGACACACGGGAAGGATGATGGAGAGTGATTTTTTAGAGCTACTCACAATAGCTAGATTCCTTGCAGATGGGAAAGGGAGAGACAGGGGGAAAGAATGTGACACGAGCAAAGTATTGCTGCATGTAATTAATGAGTCTGACGACATTCACTCGCAACGGTGAGAGATTAAATAGGACCGTTGATGCTGATGGTGATGATGATGACGATCGTTCAAAAGGGGAAGTTGCTGCATACGACGGGTTCTCTCGCTCTCTCTCTTACCGTTCAGCGCTCCAACTCTCGGCTTGGTTTTCAATAGAGACAACAATATGGGATAGAAAAGCGTACTTTGCTAAGGGCTTTGATTCTCCAATATAAGGATAGGCCTCCAATTATGTAATGTTTAGACAAGGCGAGACGCCTAAATAACAAATCGGTTTCGAAGAATCCGACATGTCAAGTTGAAAAATGACTGTCGTCGTCGTCATATCTTTTGAAAATTCATCCTGTTCGTGCTGTTGTTGTTGTTGTCACGACGGTCTTGCTTCCATTAAGGCATACCTTAAAGTATTACGAGTTGCTATGTGTACTACTATTTGCATAATGAGAAAATTTGGATATAGCTTCCCCTTTTCAAAGTCTTTTTGGGTCTCCTTCTTGTTCTTGCTGTTTATAAGAATGGTGAGTGAACTGTCTTTAGCATCAGTGGCTGCCATCAGGCTGAAATTTCAAATTATTATTGTTATTACGGCAGAACGGGGAAAGTTGGGAAGGAGGAACAGGAAGAGTGGATGTGAGTTAGAGGAGGAGAGAAATTTTAATGAAAGTTATTGTAAAAAGGGAAAAGAAAGGAAGGAGGAAAAGGGGCTTCATATTGTGTGTCTGTGAGTGTGTGTGTGTTCAGGAGGAATATTGTTGATTATAAAGCGTCATAAGTTTTCCCTTGTTCCTCTAATGAGTTTTTCCATGTCGTTTATGACCGTAGGCATTCTCTCCTTCACTATGCTTCTGCTGCCTGAGTCAGTTACTTATGCTGATTACTTTACCGTTTCCTTCTTCTTCTTTGTACGACTTACTGATGGGTCCCAAAAAAAGTCCTCTCATATCCTCTCCGGCGCCACAGCATGGTTTACTGAGGAGTGGCCTTCCCTTTCGTCTTCCTTCTGTTTAGCATACAATAAAATTATTCTTCTGAAGAGATTCCTTTACATTCACAAAAGCGGAAGAAAATGGTCCAGAAAAAAATGTAGTCAGCATTATATTATTCTATTTGCTTTTGTCTCCATAATGTTCGTGAAAAGGCGAGAGGGGGGAAGTTTTGGAGCCTTGAACTGTACAATTGAATGCATCTCCACCAGTAACAAGCTGGATAGTGTCGCTAAGACTGTTAAATCCAGGAAACCGGATGCAGTGGAATTTTAAGATGCATATGTTTGACGTGTGTGTACGTATGACTGTATATACTATATGCTGAAATAATAGTTTTCCCGCATTTCATGAACTTCTCCTTTTACTTGTGGTTATACTGATAGGAAACTCTCTTCCTCTTCTAACACACACTTTACGTATTTATGTCCTTTGCACACACTGAACAGCACATTCCTCTTTGACTTTTAACACTTCTCATCCACTCTCTCTGTCTCAGAGGGTAAGTAATATGAACTTTCAGTCTCGTCAATTGGCAGTGTGACACATGTTCGTGAACCTCTAAAATCTTGTTGTCATCGTCGCTTCACAAGGCCATATTTATGCAGACTGAGCAATAAACTCTGCGGTAGCTCCAACACCCCATCTTCTCTCCAAATCTACTCTCTGAATTTTATGAGCTGTTGCGTTATTATCGTTGTGTTTATGTAAAAATTCTCCAAGTACTTTCAATGTAACATGCACTATTGAATGGGAACACTAGGCCATGTATTGCTTTCTACAACCACGTTTCGTCGTATTTTCCAATTCTAATGATGCAAAAAATAAAAGAGACCAGAAGATTATTTTGTTTTTAAAAGAC
>JAQIWI010001307.1:0-17318 GCA_034698825.1 Deuterosminthurus bicinctus | reverse complement strand
GTGAGGGGAGGGGAGTGGGGATGAGATTGGTTGTGGCGGAGAGTGAAATCTTCGTGGATTGTTTTCATCAGGCGGAGGATTATGTTGGAGGAAGCTGTTTCGGATATGGCGGCCTTTCGAAGAGTTTCAGAGGCGTTTTTCAGCCAGAGAATCAAGTCTGAGGCGGTTTTCCAACCGGGGCTTGCCACGTACTGACGGACGAGTTCCAGAGTTTTTCGGGAGATTTGGCTTGAGCGCGTGTAGTGACCTCGCTTCAGCTGGACTTGCAAGTTTTGGAGAGATGAGGCGAGGGCTTCGTCGGTCAATTCTACGTCGGCCATGGTCCCTGCAAAATAATTACAACTCGTGTCAAAATTGCTGGGGGAATGGTTACATGTAATTGAAGAGAATTATTCGAGTTATTTGAACGAATTAATGAGAGGAAAGGAATTATTATTATTTACAGGAGAAAAATTGCATCATTTTTAAGGGAAAATTAACTGGGGCTTACCTTGTTAAATTCAGTGAGGACTGGGAACGAGTTGCTTGGAAATGTTCAAGGGATAAATGAACGTGCGTTTTTATGTAAACTTTGGAGGTTTTTGAATGGTTTTAAGGAGTTTAATTCAAAGAAATATGGGATTTTACTTTGAAAATTGTTAAATTGTGAATGCCGTCATTTTTCAAAGTTTGAATTTGGCGGGGCTTTTGGGCATCATTTAGTCCCATGTTTTGTATTGTGGCTTATGGCTTTTGGAAAATGATATTTCGGGATTTAATTGTGCATTTAATCCTGCTTTTAATTGTACATTTAATTGTACGTTGATATGTGCTGTGCATTTTATTCTGAATTTAATTCTTGATTTAGTTATGGACTTTAATCAAGGGAACATAGTTACAAGTATGAGCAATGAAATACAATTGTAAATAATGATTTTTACAACATAATGGTTATGGCTATGGCATGGCTTTTGGTGAAGAAAATTGAGTGGAAAGCTCCAACCGCCAGGTGGTGAGGCCGTTGGAAATTGTGAAATGCTGTGTATTCGACAAATTTGACTACATGAGATATCTGTGTGCTAGGGGCCTCTGGAAACACTAAGAAATTAGCTAACCGTCGTCATGCTTTCCAGCACTTCGTTCTTGTTCAGCTGCAACACCAAGCCATGATTTTTTTCATGGCAGCATTATGACTGACGACTGAAAAATTTTAAGTATGAGGAATTCGTCTGATGAAAGGAGGTGCAAAAAACCACGGAAGCTGCTCATGACATGAACAACCAAAGTCATAGTCATCAGTTTTCAAGAAGCGATTCATGGCCACCAAAAAATCAGCACTGCAACTTTCTCGCCTCTCCTGTTAGTTAAATGATTGAATTTGCTAACTTTATACCACAAATATTTTGGAATCAGCAAGATGCAGTAAAAAATAGGAAGCAAAGAAGTTTGTGCCAAATCTGTCGCACTGCGCATGCGTCATTTGCTTATCCAGCGCGGCTGAGGAACCTACTACAAGGAACGCATCGAGGCACGAACTACAGGTGAAAAATAATGTACCGCAAAGCTTGAATGAACATGCTGGTGAATACTCGACAGATTTAGATCGTTGTGGATGGGTGGATGCAGTGCATGCGCATAGTCTACCGCGTTGTCTTTTCACCATGCGCGGTAAAAGATGTAAGTCGGTTTTGAGGCAACTCGTAGAAGTACGGTTATCCTTTCTGGATCATCTGCATCTGGATGTCAGCTGTGTAGATTAGAAGAACAATATGATGTGGCAGGAAAAGGCGGAGCGCTTTATACGCGCTTTTTAGCCTTTCGCATCGTAGAGGAAAAAAATCCGTTTATACCACTGGAGGAAATCTGTCATTCTCTTTTTGGATCATGTGATGCGTGATCAACTTGAAGGTGGTTGAATCATTGATAAAAGGACACCCGGGTGGTACGGCAGCGAAGGAGGCTGTTCAGAAAGCGGCGAACGAAGCGGTGGATGAAACGGCCGATGAGGCGTTGGCTATAACAGCGGTTGAAAAGGTGGAGGAGGGATGAATAAGAAGCCGAAGCTAAAGGCAGGCAGAGAACAGAAGCCCTAAAATTCATGAGATTCAGTTAATTAGCAAATGTTATGAAATTTCCAAAATTTATTATTGTAAGAATAAACTATATAGTTATGCAGCATGTTAAGCCTGTGTCTTGACCGCAAATTTTAAAATGGGTTGCAACAGATCGTGCCAATAGTGGTAGGATTACGAGCTGATAACGAGCTTGCAATTTTAAAGAAAATACTGTGGCAGATTCTATACGCTTTGTCTGTCATTCTCACGGTCTATAATTTCACTAAAACCACACTTGCGGTACATCAGCTCATTCACAAGCTGTCGGCATAGTTAAGTGGCGTCTAAGTCTGCATTTCCCTATTGCTGTGCTAGAAATAGGAGTATTCAGAGGGATTAGGGAGCATTAACAAATTACGTCGTCAGCCAATGGTTAGGGAGGCGGTGACTGAAAGGTACCCCGCAGGATGCTAATTGTTTTCTACTTAACGTCTTCTCAATGTTGATAAGACAACGAGAGCCCACGGACAGTGGCTGTAAATTTGCATTGGTTCATACATCTGGATGATACCTTAACGTGCTTGACAAACACAACGTTGAAATCTGCGATGTGACAGTAAATATTAACTTCAACAAACCCTAGTTGGCGTTAAACTATCTCCCTCCATGTTTACATTCTTGAAGATATATTCTCTACTTTTTTACACTCTTTTTCTGTGATACTGTTTCGCATTTCGTAATAAGTTACGGTTCTCCAAAGCTCAATTGACACTTAGATCGTATGAATTCATTATAATCAACGAGGAGTTATCCTGAGCAGGTGCGCAAGAAATTAGCTTTCACCCTTAAGTCAACTGGTTAAAATTACAATGAATACCCTGCAGACAAAGTCCAGTAGGAGATGTCGCCCGTGGAACTGTTCCTTGTGACGTCAAAGCGGATCGGGCACACGAAGGCGGTTCCATCCTATCAAGGCTGTAAGATAATGGAAGCATCGCCACTGATTCCAGCTACGGAAATATCGCTGACTGAAATTTTTATTAAACTCCTCGCAATTATATCCATGAGATGTGCCACGCGCAAATTTTCTTCGCCTCTTAATAGCGTTGGACTCGGTATGAATCGTATTTTTAGAAAGTTGTCAATATCAAAGGCGAGCGTAGGAATTGTTCTAATGTTCAAAAAAACAAGACAATTATAAAGAGAGCGAAGGGAAAATTTCGAGAATCTGGGTTATAGACAATTATAAAGGGAGCTAAGGGAAAATTGCGAGAAGCTCAGTTCGAGAGCATTTATTTTTTACTCTTTTCAAGGTAATTGCTCAGAGGACACATATGAGCTCCTACGCTGTTGAAATTCAACTGCTTCTGACGCTATTCCTAAAGTCGTAGATTCGGGTGATCAATGTTTGAGTTTGTACTACCGAACCCTAATTTTAGAATTCTTGGGTATTCCTATTGACGTCAAAAGCAAGAACATTCAGCGAAGCTAATCCTTTAAGCGACCTCCACGTCGTATTCACTTGATTCTTCCGGCAGGATACGACCGAGTAGCTTCAACTGTTCAACTGCTCCGTAAAAAACTCTTTGACAAAATTTCTGATTTCATCATTGACAAACTGTAAAGAAATATATGGATTGAACATTTTGACCTCTTCAGCAAGCGCATCTACATCATGCTTAACACACAAGAGCGCTTCAAAGTTCTAAAAGTCATCAGAATTTGTGGCATTCTAGGCCTGCTTCCTGTTCAGGTCGATTTGCAGAGCTGGCAACTGAAGGCGCCTTCAAAAATAAAGCGATGCATCTCTGGCGTAGCATTCGGTGCTTTTGTCCTTCATACTCTGTACACGATTGGAAGCTTGGCGTACGCGTACTCGTTTGACCCAACTGTCCAGCATCATCAACTTGTAATTCATGCTGTGATGGCCATGGGATCCGCACTGGTAGCATTCTGGTACAAGACGCTCTACTTGGACGATCTGGGACTTTTTGCTAAGTATCTGAATGTGACTCTCGGGGGCAAGTTTGGAGGTATATTGCAAGTCGTTTAAGCAAAACACTGAGTAAAATAATAATGATTTTAATTTTTTAGGAGGCTCCCTGGACCTGGAGGACCCAGTGAATGAGAACCGGACAAGGAGGCTACGAGAGTATTCTGTACAAGACATGGCTGCTCTATGGTTGCCACATGTGGTCGCACTATTACTTCCTGTAATGATGGCCACGTACGTCTACGATCCATCAATGAGCTTTCTTCTGTACAATGCTCTCCCCAGTCACCTTCAAAACTGGTCAACGTTTGGACTGTGTGCTGCTGAAGAATTCAGGGTCATCCTGGATATACTTGTGATAGCATTGCCTGTATACCAGCTGCAAGTCATCTCATATGACCTCGTGAGCGACCGGCTTCGACGACTGATGCGGAAGATTGACAAGTAAACATATTTTGATTTGATTCAAGTGCACACATTGAATGATGATTTATTACTGTTATTTATTCAACCGGCCTCACTCAGTTCAAATACTTTGGTTCATACCAAATAAAAATGTTGATTCTCTTTTAGCGGAGCAATAACTACCAGGAGCGTCTACAGTTCCTTGCGGCGTCGCCAACTGTACGTCTGCATGGTGAACAACGTGAACAGCTACGTGATATTCAATCTGAAACTAGTGGCCATCACAGTGGGAATATTGACGGGCTATTCGGCACTGGCGCATTTCCATCAGCATCCGATATTCGGCGTCATGTACAACCTCATGCTCTTCGATATGGCGACCATCTATACAGTGATCTACGACAAAGCCTTCAAGATTCCCCAACTGTTCGATCAAGCCACCAGGTCTGCCCTACTGAACATGCGTGGAAATCGGCGTGGGATTTTCAGCCGACAGATCAAGTCCATACCAAAGGCAGGAATCAAAGTTGGGCACTTCCATACAATGGAACGGGCATCCACGCTGATCTTCATTGATTTCGTATTGAGGAATATTGTGAGCATGTTGGTTGCTTACCGATGAGTCAGTCATAATATGGCGCTTGTAATCTCGTAGACGTTGGTATGATAAGCAGAGCCAGCGACCACGTAAATGTAGTCGAAATAGTAATAACCTGTTGCATTTGGTGTAAGCCTTGTAGTTGGCAGTTTTACTCATTTTAAATGTTGTTTGTTCATAATGTAGTAGCAGTAGCAAAGGTGAACGAGTTAGGGTGGATTTTTCCAGCAGTCACGTGTTGCTAGAAGTTGAGGTTCGACTGAACATCAAGGGAGTCACGTTGTCAACGCTTCATTCTTTGAGTACATTGGCGTTTACTATTTGTATTGAACCCAGCGTGTCACACCTTCTCATCAACATCAGCTGATTCAAATGTTTCACTTAGTATTCATCTCGTTTGCCTGAATCTGTGAAGCGTTCTCTGCGACACTGTGGCTCATTTTGACCGGATTTAATGTCAGATTTGGTTTTCTCTTAATGTGGAAGATGCGCAACAATATGGCTGACATTACAGCACATCTATGGTTAGCTGATTTCAAATTTTAGAGAGTACGAAGCTATCGAAGGAAGCTAACTTTATACAATAATTTTAATCAAGATTCAGGAGGTGACGCAAGACAATTAAGCTACATCACTGAGTAGATTAAGAGCTTGGAAATCCAACTACTTTCAACGCCTGAAACAGCTGGTTTTTAAGCATGTAAATTGTTGTGTATAATATCAGTATCAGCTATTGAGGGAGGTGTGTTTACAACTCACTCTCAAGCGTGGTCACTGCTCGTCCTTTTCTGCATTTCTATTTATTTTTCAGCATTCGGCGGTTATTGAATTACTTTAGTTCCGGCGTGACACTCAATTGGTGTACGCCAGGGAAATGCTAAGCGAGCACCTTTAGCTGACCAGCTCTCCCAGCTTTCTCACAGAATCCGACTAGGGTCTAGAAATTTATTCCTTCTTCTAATGTATGAATACAGAGAAGACAAGGGCACTACTGCCCTTGTCTCAAGTGTGAAATCTCTAGGTGGTATAGTTTAGGAGATATTTGTTTCCGGGTTTGTTGCATTTTGGGAGTTTCCAGCCGTTCTGTAAGAGAGGATGAATGGCTTTTTTTGGTTGTTGTTTTATTCTTTGTAGTGGAGTTGTTCTTGCTCAGGGGATATCGCTGGGAGCAATTAACCAATAGTCTATGGAAAGTGTAATGATATGGACCTTGATTATAGTCATTATCAGTAGGATTATTGTAATGCTCAATGGGAGCCACCATTCATTATGTGGGAATAAATACGTGTAATGTAATAAATAAATAATGACGTTCCAAAAGCTAATGCATTGTAAGCAGTGTGGTGATACGCGTATTTAATACGTTTATCAACTGGAGAGACCGAGGCAAACATATGCTGATTGACTCAGCAGAGTTTGCCGGCTCTCTCGTCCAAACAAGAGGTAGCATGTGTACAGAAAGCGCATTTACAAATTGAAAGTAGAAGGCGCTGCGTTTATTAAAGTTATCGAATTTTTTTGCTCTGTCATAATGCTCTGTGAATTCAATTTGCAGCATGTTGAGTTTGGAACAAGTCTTAAGGGACTTTAAATTTATACGGAATAGAGCTTTGAACGGCATGGTGTTGGTTGCTGTGCTGTCGGGAGGGACGCTTTGCCTTTGTTGTCTTTGCCTATATGATGAAAGTGTAATATTCTACGTGAATGTGAAATTTTTTAGCTGGACTGTTGCACACGCAACAAGTCCAAGGCATGACCTTATGGATAATTGGCCATAGACTTGCGACTCCCTTCCCATAAATGCACAGTCGAACCTCGAGTTCTAACAACATGTGACTGCTGGAAAAATCCTCCTAAATCTTGTTCACCTTTGGCGTTCTCTGTGGCCTTTGTGCTCATTTTGACCGGATGTCAGATTTGGTTTTCTCTTAATGCCAGAGGTGCTCAGTAATATGGCTGACATTGAAGCGGAGCACATCTGGGGTGCGCTGATTTCAAATTTAAGAGAGTAAGAAGCTATCGAAGGATTATGGGTAACGTTATAAAATATTTTTGGTCGTCAACTTTCAAGAGGTAGCGCAATACAAGCTACATTAAATTGAGCTCACGGTGAAGTTTAAAACTTTGACTGTTCCATTTCTGACTACAAAACGGCTTGAGGCGACAGTTTCAAATTTCGTTTGAGTCGTCACACATTGAGTACAGACGTCGAATGCACTTATTCACAATGTAAAACATCCTTCAAGAGTTCGTACTGTATGAAGCGTCATTTTAGCAATCGGCACGTCGATAGAAATATCAAATGTGACCATATCGGTTGGGGAACAACAAATGCAAACGCCGATGGGCTGCGTGCGTAGACGTAGACGAGTAGACACAAATGGAGGCATGGAGGGTCCATGTAAAGAATACTCTTACCTGTCCTCATGTGAACTTTGGCGAGCACACAAATCATTCGGCTACTTTAAGAACACTGAAGGGTCACATCAAAGTAAACAAGAAGATTTCGTGTCCATTAAGAGGCTGAGTACGTACAAAGGAAAGCATCCGACCTGGAAGAAAGACCTGAAGAAAAAGTATTGCTTCAGGCTGGATTATTTTAATTTTAGAATTATAATCCAATCGCATACTACAGAGCCATAATCCAACTGTGAGACATAATCCTTATTGATAACAAAAAGCTATATTTAAATAACCATTTAAAAAAAGAAAGGGTAGGCAGTCGTACTCATAAGCATAACAGCAATTTTATCATACGGTAAGCCCGTGGACTGGGGTGAATAATATGCAGATGACTCATTTGCGAATCCACGCACAAATTGCATTAGAGCAAAGTCATTCCAAGACTTGAAAAATAGAATGTCATTTTCTTAAGCTTAATACAATGCAGGGCCCTGGAGCCGAACTTATTGCCTCCCTTGTGGTCAAAAGCCCTTCAATGATAAACTTGTTTAGTCCTCCTTAGACTGACAGGCTACTACTAGTTTTTACAACGGAGGATTGAACTTTGTGAGCCGCTTGGATTTTTTTATTATTTTAAAAGCTCTTGAGACAATCGCACTCCAGCTGCTCCACAAAACAACAAAATTCCCAAGTGCCCTGTGAATGTGACAACTCGTTACCAGTTTTGTAATATTCTAAGCCCGTCCTCACTTAGCTTGAGAATATTCACGAACAAGTGCAAGATCAAAGAAGATAATTTCTCGGGGATTAAAATGGATCAAGTATTCAAGTGTGCTGTGTGCAGTGAGGAGTTTGAGTCTCTTGACAAGTTCAATGTTCACACTGAACGTCAACATGAGAGGGTACCCGCGAGCAAGAAGAAAAGTTTTAACTGCAGTATGTGTGGCTTCAATTGTAGCCTCAAAAGTAATTTAATCGCCCACACGAGGACCCACACTGGTGAGCGTCCTTTCGAGTGTAAAGTTGCAGATTGTAAAATGGCGTTTAAACTGAAATCACACTTGAATGATCACATGAAGTTCAAACACAGTGATGAGCGTCCGCTCAAATGTGAGTTCCCAGACTGCCTGTATACGGCCAAAACATCTTCAAGGTTAAGTCAACACAAGAAATCGCACAATGCTGAACGGCCATATACTTGCCCAAATAATGGATGTAGTTTTCGAGCTAAACGGAAGGGTGACATCACCAAGCATGTGAAAGATGTTCACGATAATAAAGCTAAGATATTTGCTTGTACCAAGTGTGATTACAGAACTGCTCAAAGCAGCAATTTAAAGCGCCACATGCGTCGTCACTCAGCAAAAAGAGACTTTAAGTGCAGCTATCCTCAATGCACGGCATCTTTCAAGACGTCTAAGAGCCTTAAACGTCATCTTAGTCAGCTGCAAGGGGAACCAAACATCCACTGCGATCCTCCCGGCGATGGCCAATACGGGAATACCACGAAAGCCCTTAAGGACCACCTTAAGATTCACAACCGTTCCAGCTGGCCCTTCCAGTGTCCCTTGTGCTTGAAGCATTTCCGAACCCTGCAGAATATGCAGGATCATTGTTTTGTTCACACAAATGAAAAACCATTTCAGTGCGGGCAGTGCAAGTATGAGGCGGCCAGACGAACTCACGTGAAGGCACACATTTCTTCAGCACACGCTGACATCGAGTTCCCATTCATTGTTCATCTTCTTGACGACCACGAGTGTCTTCGCTGCCAAGTGACCTTACCAAGTGCGGAGTTTCTCATCCATTGTCAGAGCCATGAGAATCCAGTTGCAAAAACTTAAAAACTTGGAAAAAAATACGACTTGAGCAACTTGTTCAGTTTCAGTTTTGTCATTTTTAAACTGTTCTAGCAACCCGAATTCCATATTGATTTCTTTGTATTATTGATAATGCCATGTTAAGAATATTTTGTACATTGATTCTTCTGTCACTGGAGCTTGATGCCATATTCTTGAAAGCTGTTTGAACGATTTCTACTTTGTAAGTGGGCCCAACAACTAATGAAAACTCTATAAAGGTAAAAAGTAACCCAAAATTTCTTTCAGCTTAACATTATTATGGAACGTTTTGGTGCAAATAAAATTCAATAAATAGCTAATGTTTTTTCTTTCCTTCAACTTCATAGAAATCATGTCTGCAAACTTACAGACTCAGAAGAAAAGGGACCCTGAGGAGAATTTCTCATCTTGTTGATCGTCGGGTTCCAACTTTCCCAATATGCAACTTTTATGTCCCAACAGGCCGAAGATGGTGGAGCGAAGACGACTGCAGACTTTATTACATTTTTATTGATATAGTTATTTAAGTTAATTTGTGAATAATTTTGACCAAACTAATGAGGAAATTTGTTTCATGGTTGATTAAAACAAAGTAAAAAGGACCATAATAAGCCCCAAAGAAATGTGCCTCTTAAAAAAAAATGTTTAGCCCAACTTGAGATGGCGAGGCTCAGTGGGCAGTGCTATGTCCGGTACTCTGAAGCAATATTGATCAATTAAATCAGTTAAAATTTTCTATGTTCATTCCGTCATAATCTTTTTGTTGAATCTCCACGCTCTACAGTATTTGTGAATTTCAGGCGAGCGTAAAAGCGGCATGAAAGCTTTTAACTATGAACTCTCTTTCAATATGAGATTTTCTCATCACCACATATAACAATTGCATCACTGCACATTTTTTTCTTGCTAATAAAGCCATCAGTTGGTTCAGTCCTATGTGAGCGCACGTGTGCAACAATTTTTGCACTAAACAATTAATTCATTTCCAAATACATTCAAGTCGCAGTTGTGCTGCAACTTGAATGATCAGAAAGCCATTCATTCTATACCTCTAGCACATGGAAATTGCATTGTTATCGCCTTATAATAATGAATGAATGAAAAAGTAGCCCACAAAAATGGGGCTGGCTTGTTCCCAAAGGAACCTTTGGGATTTGGTGTGTGAATGGGAGGAGAGGGCGAGAGAGAGGAAGTTGAGGATGTTTGTTGGAATTGCGGTAAATGAGTTTCCCATTATTTTAATTTCATTTAATTCTATTCTCACAAGTGTCAAGAAAAGAGGATGATATGCTCATGCCACGGGGCTTTAGGTCATATTTGACCTGGCGTTTGGCTTGAATTATTCAGTTGAATCAGTTGAGTTGCATGGAACTCTTGGCTCAAGTTTTTGGTGTGACTTTGCCACGAATACAGTGGAAGCTACAAGTATCGACACCCTTCGAGTTCCCCCAAGTTAACCCTTCAACAGCGGGAAAGTCCAGCTAATGAAATTACTGGGACATGTCAGCTCATACACAAGCTGTCGTAATAGTTAAGTGGCCTCTGAATCTGCATTTCCCTATTGCTGTGCTAGAAATGCGAGCTTTCAGAGGGATTAGGGAGCATTCACAAATTGCGTCGTCAGCCAATGGTTAGGGAGGCGGTGACTAAATGGGTAACCCTCAGAATGCTGATTGTTCTCTACGTAACGTCTACTAAATGTTGATATAAGACAACGAGAGCCCACGGACAGTGACTGTAAATATGCATTGATTCATGCATCTGGATGATGCCTTAACGTGCTTGACAAACACAGCATTAAAACCTGCGTGATCACAGTAAATATGAACTTCAAGAAACCCTAATTGGCGTTAAACTATCTCCCTCCACGTTGCCATTCTTGAAGAGATATTCTCTACTTTTTTACACTCTTTTTCTATTATACTATTTCGCATTTCGTCATAAGTTAAGGTTCTCCAAAGCTCAATTGACACTTAAATCGTATGAATTCATTATAATCAACGAGGAGTTATCATGAACAGGTGCCCAAAAAAGCTAGCTTTCACCCTTAAGTCAACTGGTTAAAATTACAATAAATGCTGCCGCATCTCCGCTTTGCAAAAGTATCTTCAAGCTCGCGTTGTAAGAAACAATTATGATTTTCGATCGAGTGTAAGCGGCGTCAAAGCTTGTGACTATGAGTATGACATCTGTTAAGGTCATGTGACAAAGAGGTGAGTGAGAATTAAATGTAAATTGAAGATTCGTACTAAATTTTTCTAAGAAAACGCCGTATTTCCATAAAATTCTATTCTATGCTGGTAAAGATTCCTGAACAACTACTGTCGAGCTGGACGTCCAAATTTTACCTTTTTCCCGTATCAAATCATTATCACATGCCACCGACGGGGAACGGGGAAGCTATTCATCTGTCGTTATGATTACAATAAAACAAAATTGTTCTCTGAATTTTAAGTGTATCATCCATATGTCATGGATGATATTCAAGAAAATCTAAGGCGAGTAAATTTCAAACTCCACGTGTTTAAAAAGCTTCAGAATGTAGTGGGAAGCTATTTTGACAATTTATCGAATTAATATTCACAGTTTGGGCAACGGTTGTGTCATCAATTTCATTGGTCATCTACAGCCGAATGGGGGAGCTGGAAAACTGCGAGGAATCGATCAAACCCGTGTTTATTTTTACAATGTACCACGGTAAGGAAACGCATTGGACTATGCGCATGTGCATTGTCCACTCATACATAAGTTGGTCGTTTAATCCCACCGATAGGCGCCCTGCGCGTTGGTCAGAAATTGTATCCGTTTCAGATCATCTGTCCTTTGTTGTTCGTCTGCTTAATATTAAGCCATTGGGATGGGGGTTACATTTATAGTCTTGCTCGTCGAACTGTTCCTTGTGACGTCAAAGCGGATCGGGCACATGAAGGCGGTTCGATCCTATCAAGGCTGTAAGAATATGGCAGCATCACCACGAATTCAGCTATGGAAATATCGCTGCCTCAAATTTTATTAAATTTCTCGCAATCATATCCATGAGATGTGCCACGCGCAAATTTTCTTTGCCCTTTAATAGCATTGGACTCGGTATGAATCGTATTTTTAGAAAGTTGTCAATACCAAAGGCGAGCGTAGGAATTGTTCTAATGTTGAAAAAAACAAGACAATTACAAAGAGAGCGAAGGGAAAATTTCGAGAATCTCGGTTCGAGACAATTATAAAGAGAGCTAAGGGAAAATTGCGAAAAGCTCGGTTTGAGAGCAATTATTTTTTACTCTTTTGAATCTATTTGTTCTGAGGAAAACCATAAGCTGCTACGCTTTTGAAATTCAACTGCTTGTGCCGGTCCGATAGAGCGTCTCATAAAGTCGTAGATTCGGGTGATGAATGTTTGAGTTAGTATTTCATTAAATTCCTCGCAATTATATCCATGCGACGTGCCACCCGCAAATTTTCTTCGCCATATTATAGCGTTGGACTCTGTGCGATCGTATTTTTAGAAAGTTTTCAATATCAAAGGCGAGCGTAGAAATTGTTTAAATGTTCAAAAAAACAAGACAATTATAAAGAGAGCGAAGGGAAAATTGTGAGGAGCTCGGTTCTAGCGCAATTAATTTTTACTCTTTTGAAGCTAATTGTTCAGAGGACACATACGAGCCCCTACGCCGTTGAAATTCAACTGCTTGTGACGGTCCGATATAGCGCTACTCATAAAGTCGTAGATTCGGGTGAACAATGTTTGAGCTTGTAAGTCGGAGCTCTACAATTAGAATTATGAGGTTTTCCTATTGACGTCAAAAGCAAAAGCATTGGGCGAAGCCCTTCCTTTAAGCAACCTCCACGTATTATTCACTTCATTCTTCCCGTAGAATCCGACCGAGTAGCTTAAAGTTCTCCTTATAAAACTCTCACTGTTATAAACTTTGGCTTGATTTCATATTTGAAAAAATGTTGACCATAAAGGTCTATATGGATTGAATATTTTGGCCTCTCCAGCAAGCGCTTCTGCATCATGTTAAACACAGCGGAGCGCTTCAAAGTGTTAAAAACCTTCAGGATTTGTGGCATTCTAGGCCTGCTTCCTGTTCAGGTTGATTTGCAGAGCTGGAAACTGAAGGCGACTCCAAAAAGAAAACGATGGATCTGTGGCCTATCATTCGGTGCTTTGGTCCTTCATACTGTGTACAAGGTTGGAAGCTTGGCGTACGCGTACTCGTTTGACACGAATGTCCGGCATCATCAGCTTGTAATTCATGCTGTGCTGGCCATGGGATCCACACTGACAACATACTGGTACAAGATTCTCTACTTGCATGATCCGGGACTATTTGCCAAGTATCTGCATGTAACTTTTGTGGGCAAGCTTGGAGGTATTCCAAGTCGTTTAACACTTGGTTTAGAGTGAATACTAATGAATTTAATTTATTAGCAGGCTCCATGGACCTGGAAGACGCAACGAATAAGCACTCGACAAGGAGGCTACGAGAATATTCTGTACAAGACGTGGCAGCTCTGTGGTTGCCGCATGTGGCCGCACTATTACTTCCTGCAATTATGGCCTCGTACGTCTACGATCCGTCAATGAGCTTTCTCCTGTACAATGCTCTCCCCAGTCACCTTCAAAACTGGTCAACGTTTGGACTGTGTGCCGCTGAAGAATTCAGGTTCATTCTAAATATGGTTGTGATAACGGTGCCGGTATACCAGCTGCACGTCATCTCATATGACCTCGTGAGCAACTGGCTTGGGCGATTGATGCGGAAGATTGACAAGTAAACATATTTTGCTTTTATTCAAGTGGTACAATTTTTTTTCACATGTTGAATGATGATTTTTTATAATTATTTTTTCAACTGGCCTTACTCAGTTCAAATACATTGACTCATACTAAATTAACGTGTTTATTCTCTTTTAGCAGAGCAATAACCACCAGGAGCGTCTACAGTTCCTTGCGGCTTCTCCAACTGTACGTCGGCATGGTGAACAACGTGAACAGCTACGTGCTATTCACTCTAAAACTAATAGCCATCACAGTGGGAATATTGACGGGTTATTCGGCACTGGCACATTTCCATCAGCATCCGATATTTGGCATCATGTACTACCTCATGCTCTTCGATATGGTGACCATTTACACAGTGACCTACGATAAAGCCTTCAAGATTCCCCAACTGTTCGATCAAGCAACCAGGTCTGCCCTACTGAACATGCGTGGAAATCGGCGTGGGATTTTCAGTCGACAGATCAAGTCCATACCACAGGCAGGAATCAAAGTTGGACACTTCCATACAATGGAACGGGCATCCACGCCGACCTTCATTGACTTCGTCTTGAAGAATATTGTGAGCATGCTGGTTGCCTACCGATGAGTCATGACATGGTGCTTGTAACTCGTAGACGTTGGAGTTGGTATGATAACCAACATAAATGTAGTCGAAATAGTAGTAACCTGTAGCAATCGGTATAAGCCGTATAGTTTTTAGTTTTAATCATTCTAAATGTTTTGTGCTCATACTGTACTAGTAGCAATAGCAAAGGGGAACAATTCGAGATGGATTTTCCCTGCTGTAACGTGTTGTTAGAAGTTGAGGTTCGACTGAACATTGAGTGATTCACGTTGTAGCCTTTTCATTCTTTGAGTACTTGGGCGGTTAATTGTATTGAACCCAGCTTGTCATCACACCTTGTCATTGTCATCAACATCAGCTCATTCAAACTTCAAACGTTTTAGGAGTAACTTTGTAATTCATCTCGTTTGCTTACACCTCTGAAGCGTCCTCTGCGGGACTGTGGCTCATTTTGACCGGATTTAATGTCAGATTTGGTTTTCTCTTAATGTCAAAGGTGCACAACAATATGGCTGACATTGGAGCGGAGCACATCTGGGGTGAGCTGATCTGATCTAAAAGAGTAAGAAACTATCGATGGAAGCTGTCTTTATAACAGTATTTTTGTTCAAGGTTCAGGAGGTGGCGCAAGACAAGCTACATACGTTCATCAGTGAGGAAGAGCTTGGAAATCCAACTTCTTGTTTAGACTTTCAACTCCTGAAACAGCTGGTTTTTAAGCATGTAAATTGTTGTGTATAATATCAGTGTCAGCTATTGAGGGAGGTGTGTTCACTACTCGCTCTCGAGCGTGATCACTGCTTGTCCTTTTCTGCATTTATCTTTATTTTTTTTTAGCAATTGGCGGTTATTGCTTCACTTTAGTTCAGGCAACAGAACAGGCGTCCTCAAACTCATGCGATTCAGTTAATTGACATACTTTGTTAAATTTTCAAAACTTATTATTGTAAGAATAAATTATAGTTCTACAGCATGTCAAGTCTGTGTGCAATCGTGCTCGGCGTCTTGAGCGTTTGCTTCCGCATTCCCAGCCTCTGGTTGTTCTATAATCTTCTGCGTTTAACTTGACTTTGCGGCTGTTGGTGCACATTATTGGTTTCCGTTCCACAGTACATCTGTTGCGTCAGCTCGCGAAATATTAAGAAAGCACTTTTAGCGTCAAACCAAAATCATCGAGGTGAGGATGAGCGGCGCTTTAATGACGGCCACGTATAATGCGCTGTGTGGGTATCAAGATTGGTGTGTTCGACGGACGTTGGCTGCATGGACTATTAGTTGAATTTTCAGGCCTAATAATTCAGTAAAAGAACACTTGAGATAGCAAAAATTGAACATTTAACTGTACATTTTATTTAAAAATTTAGGAATAAAGGCAGAGCAAGATGTGGACCTCAGAAAGGCGGGATTTTCCTAGTGAACTTAAGTAACTTTGTATTTATTTTCATTGCCTATACCTTGGAAGCGTAACCTACGGCAATATGTAGCAGTTTTAAGCCCAAGACGCCGTCCTAGGTGTCGAGTTTAAGTCTTCAAAAGACCCGTCAACATTGTATACTTGTCGGAACATGACTTGGAGGTTGTTTCTAGCGGCACAAATGTGAGTTTCAGTTGATTGTAAGCGGCGTCAAAGCTTACGACTGCAAATATGACTGCCTTTACGGTCGTGTAACAATACTGTTTCAATTCAATTGCTTCTGACGGTCCGATAACGCTACTCATAAAGCCGTAGATTCGCGTGACCCATTTTTGTGTTTGTACCTGTCCTCCATTATGAACTCCGGCTACCACACAAATCATACGGCTACTTTAAGAACACTGACCGGTCACATCAACTTAAACGAGAAGACTTCGTTTCCGATGAGAGGCTGTGAGTACAAAGGAAAGCATCCAACACTGAAGCATTCAAAAGACATGAGAATGTTCATATGAATGCGTGTTGCATTTAATTTTAATAGTTTGCTTTAGATTGTAAAGACAACTGTATTGTAAGAGGAGGAGAGTATATGCTTCTGACTTGGACCCTTCGGCTCGGAAGAGACTGAATGGTAACAGAATTTCACTAGAAAGCACATGAGATGCACATACCAAACCCAATTTAGCTCAAAGACCTGGAGAAAAATTATTGCTTCAGGCTGGATTATTTTGATTTTAGAATTATAATCCAATTGCATACTACAAAGGCGTAATCCAACTGTGAGACGTAATCCTTACTGATAACAAAAATCTAAATGTAAATACTAACAACATCAAAAAAGAAAGAGTAAGCAGTCGTACTCTTAAGCAAAACAGCAATTTTATCATATTGTAAGCCCGTGGACTGGCCTGAATAATATGCAGATGACTCATTTGCGAATCGACGCACAAGTTTCATTCGAGAGTAGTCATTCCAGGCCTTCAAAAATAGAATGTCATTTTCTTAAGCTGAATACAATATAGGGCCCTGGAGTGGAACATATAGTCTCTCTTGTGGTCAAGAGCCCTTCAATGTTAAACTTGTTTAGTCCTACTTAGAGTGCCAGGCTACTCCTAGTTTTTTTTTTACAACTGAAAATTGAACTTTGTAAGCCGCTTGGATTTTTCATTATTTTCAAAACTATTGATGCAATCACACTCCAGCTGGTCCACAAAACAACAAAATTCCCAACTGACCTGTGAATGTGTCAACTCGTTTCCAGTTTTGTAATATTCTAAGCCCTA
>JAQIWI010001306.1:0-17321 GCA_034698825.1 Deuterosminthurus bicinctus | reverse complement strand
GAGTTTAGCTACAAGAGTTCTTACATGGGCTTTGAATTTTCTGGTTTTGATGAAGAAGGGAACCGAGTAATGGGAGCAACAAATGGAAATTCTCTTGCAACATCCGTTGTGACTGATCCTAGATTCGTATGGCCCGTTCCGGATCAATGGACTCTTGAACAGGCAGCCACCGTACCGGTGGTGTATGCTACTGTCTTGTATGCATTCCACTCGCGTGGTCAGATAGAGGCGGGACAAAAGGTGCTCATTCATGCTGGAACCGGAGGTGTGGGACAGGCAGCCATCTCCGTTGCTCTAGCACAAGGCTGCGAAGTGTTTACTACAGTTGGTACTCCAGAGAAGAGGGAATTTATCAAAAGTACTTTCCCCCAAATTCAGGATGACCACATTGGCAACTCACGCGATACAAGCTTCGAAACGCAGTTCATGAAAATGACCAACGGAGAAGGAATGGACATTATATTGAACTCATTGGCTGACGATAAGCTAATGGCAACTGTACGGTGTCTTGCGGTGAATGGGAAGTTTCTGGAGATCGGAGTTTACGATGCTTTCATGAACACACCTTTGGGAATGCGTCCATTTCTGAAAAACATCGATTTTTGTGGTGTTGAGTTGTATCATCTTATGGGTAAAGGAATTAAGAATGCTGATAGTATTAGAAAGATGATGGACGAAGGAATCGCTAGCGGTGCAATCAGACCACTACCAACGCATGTATTCGAAAGTGATAAAGTGGAGGAGGCGTTCAGATTCATGGCAAGTGGTAAGCACATGGGAAAACTGTTGATCAAGGTACGAGATGAAGACAAGCCTAAAGAACCAATCAACCTGCCTGCGGTTGGACGATGCTACTTCCCAGATGATAAAGTGTACGTGATTGTTGGAGGCGTCGGAGGTTTGGGAATGGAAGTTGCTAACTGGATAATTGAGCGCGGTGCCCGTCATCTTATTTTGACTTCAAGATCTGGAGTTACCACAGGTTACCAGTCGCTCTGCTTGCGCAAATGGGCTGAGCTTGGCGTCACTGTGGAAACTCCCGTCATTGACCTTTCAAACGAGGAACTAGCAGAGACATTTATTAAAGAGATTTCCAGCAAGCACACAGTCGGAGGAATCTTTAACTCTGCACTGGTTCTCCGTGATGATATCTTTTCTAATCAAGACCCAGAAGCATTCAAGGAGGTATGTGCTCCGAAGTCCACGGTAACTGAACATCTCGACAAACTTACCAGGAAGTACTGTCCATCGATGGACTACTTTGTAGTCTTTTCAAGCTCAGCCTGCGGTAGAGGAAATGCCGAACAGACCAACTACGGGTGGGCCAACTCTGTAATGGAACGAATCTGTGAGAACCGAGTGGCCGATGGTCTCCACGGACTCGCCATTCAGTGGGGCGTATTAGGTCAAGTGGGTGTCGTGGCGGAGAAGATTTTCAAGAACATGGACGGAACTGAAGTCCTTATGGGTACACTACCGCAGAATGTGGACTCTTGCCTTGAAGTCTTGGATGCCGCATTACAACAGAATAATCCAGTTGCCTCGTCAATTGTTGTAGCCGAGAAAGGTGTGAGGAAGGGAGGCAAGGCCGGTCTGCTGGACCGAATGGCCAAGATTTTTGGTATGAAGGATATCGAGTCTCTTCCTTCGGACAAAAAACTAACTGAACTGGGAATGGACTCACTTGTTGGAGTTGAACTGAAGCAAACACTGGAGCGAGAATATGACATCCCAGTCACTAAAGAACTTCTCTTGTCTATGACTGTGGGAGATCTCAAAGCAATCGATGCTGGAACATTCTCAGTGGACAAAATCGGGGCACAAGATGGTTCACGTGATTCAAGTAAAGACCGATTGGTTCTGTATGAGACACCACTTGTCAGGCTGGAGTCCGCAGGCTCAGGGAAGCCAGTTGTAATCGTTCATGGTTTCCAAGGAGAAGCAGACGTTTTTAAACCACTTGCATCAAGGCTTGAAGCGGAAGTGTATGGATTCCAAGTTGCAAAGGAAACAAACATTGAGTCTGTTCCAAAGATTGCTGAACAATATATCGAGGTACAATATGACACGCTTTTTTCTGTGTTGCATATGAATTATTTTTCCTATTGGACATGAAATTAATTTGAATATGACTTTAGGAACTGAAACAAGTGCAGCCAACCGGCCCTTATATTATCTGCGGATACTCGGCAGGCTGTGTGATTGCTTACGAAATGGCACTTCAACTGCAAGACAATCACGGTGACGAAGTAAGTTTGTCAGTGAACTTCACAACTTAATATTCAACTAGCAAACATTGAGATTTATATTTTCCGTAGGTTGAGTACTTGGTTCTTCTGGATGGACCTCCTTCATTTGAAAATCCAAAAGTGAGTGCAACGAAATTGTTCGGTTTGCAGACATCGGAAGAATTAGGCTTCTTTGACGGAGTTCCGGAAGACACAAAGAAGGTATAAAAGTAGAAGTTACGCCATTAACTAAATTGGTTTAGAAATATGGATAAAAAACTTGGGAAATGTTCATATCTACAGAAATTTGAGGATTCTCTCACGGGTAACTTAACTGAAGATGTCAAGCTGTACACTAAATTAACGGAAGGAACAGTCACTCATCCTGTAGACATGAATGTATTCAGCCATTACATGAATCTCAGTGGTGCGCTTGAGGCTCACATTCCCTCACGAGATTACACAGATCGAACTGTCCACATAACAGCGTATTCCACCGTTCTTATTACTGCTCTCGGTGAAGACCACAATGTTTCCAAGGTAATGTTTTAATTTTCAACTCTAATAATCAGTATGCTGATTTTAATTAAATGATTCACTTTATTACAGCGTTGCAAGGGTCCAGTGGCACGTCACAAAGTTAGCGGGGATCACGTTACCTTCTTAAAGGAAGAACATGTGGATGAAACTGCCGCAATTCTCTCAAAATTGCTCGTCTAGTCAATTCTTGAGCAAATCACTATTAGTTCCTACTTAGCATTGAATTCATTTGTCACTGAGAGCAGATGCAATATTTTTCTCGATCTTCTTCTCTTGTGCAAATCATGGTTGAATAAAAAAATATATTTTTTCGTTGGATGTGTAAGTCATTAAACATTGTTAATCGTGCTTTTATTGCTGCGCTCAGAACACAAGTTGTTCAACATTGGTGAAGATTAAGTCTATGCGAATCGTTAATATTTCTATACTATGCTTATGCAAACTTGACGCAATGTTTCAGATGGTCCAATTTGTAACCTGAAAATAGCATGAAAATTTCGCATGAAGTAGGAATACTACTGGACTTTTTTGACCTGTTGCCACCGCTTCAGAAGACACATTGGCAACTTTGGTTGTAATACTAAGCCCAGGAAATCTTACTTTTTCAGCCTGTTTAACAGACAATCGTGTGAGAGTTACAGAAGAACTCTCAACGATGTCCAAGGTGCACGGCCTCACAACCCGATTTTACTTTATTAAATTAATAAACTTTGTTATTTGATTCTGATATGTTTGTCTGAAGCTGACAGCCTGGGAAGTTTTGCGACACTCAAGGTTTGCATACAATCAGTCTGCACTTATTACTGAATTCTCCCTGTAACCGGAAACAATAATTGAGAATGATTGGGAATCTTACGACAGCTCTTGTTGTTTGTGTCAATTTAACGTATTCCCCCGGACTTCACGCCCATCCGACCCGCCTTTGACAAATATGTTCGCACGCTCGTGTTTCTGTGAGGAGTTTCAATAAATTGATAGACAGAAGAACCAAGTGTTGGTTAACGCCCTTCATGTGTATGTCACTCAACTAAAATTCGGGATTCACGCCAGAGTAGTTGTAGGGGTTCTCCTTGAGCTAATTACTGCAATTAACATTGCAATGAATACCAATTAAAGGGTATTGTGTGCATATCATACGACACCATAAAGTGAAAAAAAAATCGTTTTTGCCAATGTCCGAGCTTGGAGTCGTGCAGGATGCGCGTGTGTTGGTCAGGAGGTTGATGCATGTTTAGTTGTGTGAAGTTGTCGGAGACGCTTAAAGAGAACCTATATAAATAAGACCCAGGCAGGCAGGCAATTATTTCAGGAAGTTTTGCTCTGAAGACCTCTTCTATATTGCATCGCAATAATATTTTCTTCAGACATTTTCAAAATGAACCAAACGTTTGTGAGAAAGCTAAGCACACTTCAACCGTATAACTTACCTGTAAGTGCTGGTAGAAGTTGTATTTTGATTGTGGCGGTAATAGTCCTTGCAAATTATTGATTTATTAATCAAAAATTTACTGTTGCAGCCGCTGTCCCGACGCTCGTTCAGCTGCACACGAGTGTTGGACAAAGAGGAACGAGTCGGAACAACCAAACAGAATGTGTACACTGGACCAATTGTCATCAGCGGGATCTCTGGACGATTTCCGAGCGCCGACTCCATGCAGACTCTGACGGAAAAGCTGTTTGAAAAAGTTGACATGACATCAGAAACGACAATGAGGTGGACCAAACACGACCAGCCCACTCGCTTCGGCTTTCTTCACTCGATGGATAAGTTTGATAGCAACTTTTTCGGTATGACACAACGCCAAGCAAATCAGCAAGATCCACAAATGAGAATGCTACTTGAATCTTCGTTTGAGGCGCTGATTGATGCTGGTGAGTCCAGCCGATTTAATACATTTACCAAGATTGTTAATGAGGGTGATTTCAATAAATTTTCTATAACACAACATTCGTATATGACGTAGGAATGAACCCAACTGAAATGCGAGGAAGCCGGACAGGTGTATTTTCTGGAGCATACGGAGGTGAAAGTTTAGACTACAATATCTTCAGGCCCAACCATGAGCTTGTTGGGTATATGGGTCTCCTCTCAATGAACTTTATGATCCCGGCCCGTATCTCATTTGCATTGGACTTCCAAGGTCCTAGTTTCCACATGTGTACCGCTTGCTCATCCAGCCTGACGGCATTGGAGACTGCCGTAAACGCGATTATGTTGGGCAACTGTGAGGCTGCAATTGTGACTGGCAGTACTATACATTTGAACCCGGGTCACTTCGTCGATTTGTTGGCACTCGGTGCTCTATCACCTGGAGGACAAAGCAAAACTTTCGATGAGTCAGGTAGACAAAACGAATAACAGAGACAGGCTAAGATTGATAAAGAAATAAACCAGTTCTTTTTTTTTGCAGCGGATGGCTTTGCAAGAGCTGAAGCGGCAGCTGCGATTTTAGTACAGAAGGAGAAGGATGCCAAACGAAGCTATGCCAGAATTCTTAACATTCGTTCTAACGTCGACGGCTTCAAGCACGAGGGAATCATGTTTCCAAGTGGTCAAATGCAAGAGAAACTTTTGAGAGATACGTACGCGGAGGCAGGAATCGACCCTGCAACAATTTCTTACATTGAGACGCACGGAACTGGAACGCCAACTGGTGACCCTCAAGAGCTTGAAGCTATTGGACGAGTTTTTATGGATGGACGCAAGAAGCCACTTCTGTTGGGCTCAGTCAAGTCCAATCTTGGACACGCGGAGGCAGCAGCGGGTCTTTGTAGCATTGCAAAGACTGTGATTACTATTCAAAGTGGTAGCATTCCTCCTAACCTACACTTCAAGCGGCCAAAGCCTGAGCAGGAGTACTTATTTGAGGATGGAAACATGAAGGTCTAAAATCTGCTTCAAAGCATATTTTGTGCTTACGAACTACATGGTAAATTGAATTATTTCAGGTTGTAACGGATGCGACTCCATTTGATCGAGGACTCATTGGGCTTAGTTCGTTCGGTATCGGTGGTACAAATTACCATTGTATTTTGGAGCCAGGTGCCACCAACAAGAATTCAAGCGTTGCGCAGCACGACCTTCCTGTCATCATCCCATTTGCAGGGCGGACGCAAGAAATCGTTGATCGTTCCCTCAAAGAAGCCAGTGTGCACGCCAAAAATCCGGAGTACGCCTTTTTGCTTCAGAATGTTTACAGTCGAGGGATTACCGGCTACCCGTGGAGAGGCTATGGTATTGTTGACAACGAGGGTATTAACGTGATAGTCGAGAACAATGACAGCGCTTATCGATCTGTTTGGGCCGTGTTCCCTGGTATGGGATCGCAATGGAATGAGATGGGCAAAGATCTCATGAAGATTGGCCCTTTTGCCGAATCCGTCCAACGATCTCGTGCGACACTCAAGAACCTTGGAATCGGCTTGGACGAGCTTCTCAAGCCAAACAACCAGGCCATCTTTGATGATATTCATTATGCCGTCCTGTCAATCACCGCAATGCAAATGGCCTTGTACGATACAATCAAAGAGCTTGGTGTCGTTCCTGAGGGTTTCATTGGCCATTCCACGGGAGAGTTCCTGTGTGCATACGCGGATGGCTGCTTCACTGCAGAAGAAACACTTCTTGTTACCGATGCTCGAGGTCGCGCATTCAAGGAGTCTCAGAAGGTCGTCGGATGCATGGCTTCTATTGGTATGTCCGCAGAAGAGGTCAAGGCCCGCTTGCCACCAGGGGTTGAGCTTGCTTGTAACAATGCGGCTCAAAATGTAACGGTTTCTGGCGAAAAGGACGCGGTGACGAAGTTTGCGCAGCAGCTGAAGGACGAAGGCAAGTTTGCTGTTGTAGTAAACTCGTGCGGCATAGCAGCCCACAGCGTTCATGTCCAAGACGCTGCGGATCTGCTCAAGAAATACGTGGCTGACTTGATAAAAGGAGAGCGCGTCCGAAGCTCTCGTTGGATCAGTACGTCCATTCCTGAGGACAAATGGGACTCTCCAATGGCCAAGGCGGCCTCACCAGAGTATTTTGACAACAACCTTCGTGCACCAGTGCTTTTCTTTGAGGCCCTACAACATGTTCCATCAAAGGCTCTTGTGGTGGAAGTGTCACCCAAGGGCTTTTTCCAGGCCCTTTTAAAAGAATCAGTCCCAAGTGACTGTGTTCACGTTGCGCCCATGACTATCAAGGCGGAAGACAAACTGTCCCATTTTTTCCACTCAGTCGGAAGGATGCATCTCTCGGGTGTCGACATTCACATGGATAAACTCTACCCTCAGCTTCAGTTACCGGTGTCTTCTGACGTACCAATGCTGGCACCATTAGTTCAATGGGATCATGAAATTTCATGGAAAACTGCTTTACTCACCTTTCCATTGGTAAATAATACTAGTTATATTCAATTGCAAAAGAAGCCTCTTATGGTACTTTTCGTGTAGGAATCCGGATTTGAAGTTGTAGTCGGCCTAGAAAACCCGAATTACGAAATATTGCGAGGTCATAAACTGGAGGACCGAGTTTTATTCCCAGCAACGGGCTACCTGCGCTGTGCATGGGTTCAAATGAGCGATGCTCACGGTTTGAGCAATGAGAACACTCCGGTAATCTTTACAAATGTAGTGTTGAAGCGCGCTACGATACTTCCTGAAAACCGGGAGGTGATGTTGTTTTATACCATGGGAGTCAGTATGGGAAGATTTGAAGTGCAAGGCGATGGCGACGTCGTTGCACATGGTACCTGTCAACGGTACAGCGGTCCCCCTGTTGGACTTGAATTTACGGAAAAGCCCACATCTGACTACATGCATTTAAATAAACACGACACTTACAAGGAATTCCGCCTGAGAGGTTACAACTATAGTGGCGCGTTTCAAGGGATCACAAAAATCGATAATGAAGGTGGATACGGCGTTTTTATAATTAACATTCGAGGTGAATTATAATCGTGAATTATTTTTACGTAAGGTCGTTGGGCTGAAGTTGAATGGAAGGGCGATTGGATCAGTTTTCTCGACACGCTCCTTCAGACGTCTCTGTTGTCAACAACATCAAGAAATTTGGCCCTCCCTGTTGACTTTGAAAAGATTGTGATCGATCCTGTGGTGTTCAAGAAACACCTGAAGGAGCCTCAGGATGGTCAAGAGCATCCAACTGTCCATGTTACAATTGACCGTGACTTGAACAAAATTACATGCCCAGGCGTTGAAATCAAGAACGTTCAAGCTACGATTGTACCTCGGAAGGGTCAGCGAGGTAATTTGGCCTACGAGAAGTATGGATTTTGTCCATACAACGAGACCTCAAATATGGACACTGAAACCCACGTGTGGGAAATGGTCGATCTTGTTCTGGAGAACAATCGATCCAAGGAGCTTAAGGTCACGGATGTTTTCACCAAAAAAGAAAACTCGTTGGCTAGAATCTTTCGACATATCCTTACCTTGAAACCACTGCGGGAGGTAAGCAAAAACATAAAATGGCTATCACTACAAAAATGTAAAATAATTAGCTGCGTGCATGGCAATGTCTAACTTGATCGTTCCCATGTATTTTTAGAGTGATTTACGAATGCTGACTTTGGTAACCGAAGGAGAGCAAATGTCTGATGGTGAAAAGAAGGATGGAGCGCTGTCAACAAAGGAGACCATTCAAGAACTCGTGCCGGAAGTAGCCAGTGACTTGGCGCTTGTGGACACTGTGGAGCTGATGGGAACAGTGGCTGGCACACTAAAACCTTCAGGATTTCTTCTTGTTCACTCGGAGGAGGTTCTGCCGGAAGATACCGCCGTTCTTGGACTTGTTCCAATTTGTACAAAATCGCTCGCTCACAAAAAGCTTGCGCTCTACCGTAAGGTATTTGTTTCGACAAATCTAAGATACCCAGTGCACTCTTTAGTGTCTCCTTCAAATAATTTTTTTGCAGACACAGCATGAGAAGCAATCAATTGTCCAAATAAATGTGGACAAAGACGAATTAAGCTGGATCAGCGAGCTGCAGGAAACTCTGAAGAAGCCTGTGGATGAAGCAAGTCGAATTTACGTTACATCACAGAACAAACCCAACAGCGGAGTGCTCGGATTAGTCAACTGTCTGCGTCAAGAAGAAGGCGGCGATCGCATTCGTTGTTTGTTTGACCCCGAGAAGAAAATGAATCTTGATTTTGCAAACCCTGACGGTACTTTGAATCAAATCTGGGAGCAGGATTTAGCAATGACTGTGGTGAAAAAAGGCCAGCTTGGTTCTTATCGACACATTCCCTTGGAAGCTGAAACTAATGGAGTGATGAAAAATGTCGAGCATGCTTACATTAGCACTCTAACTCCAGGTGATTTGAGTAGCCTCCGCTGGATTGAATCGCCTCTTGGAACCAACGTTCCTAAACAAGCGAAGCTGTACAACGTTGCATACACCGCTATGAACTTTCGAGATGTCCTTTTAGCAACTGGGACGATTCCAATTCAACCCGAGTTTAGCTACAAGGGTCCTTACATGGGGTTTGAGTTTTCTGGCTACGATGAGCAAGGAAACCGAGTGATGGGAGCAACCAATGGAAATTCTCTTGCGACAACCGTTGTGGCTGATCCTAGATTTGTATGGCCGGTTCCGGATCACTGGACTCTGGAACAGGCGGCGACAGTTCCTGTTGTCTATGCCACAGTCTTGTATGCATTCCATTCGCGAGGTCAGATAGAAGCTGGACAAAAAGTGCTGATTCATGCTGGAACTGGAGGCGTGGGACAGGCAGCCATCTCCGTTGCTCTAGAGCAAGGCTGCGAAGTGTTCACTACGGTTGGTACTCCGGAAAAGAGGGAATTTATCAAAACTACTTTCCCTCAAATTCAGGATGACCACATTGGCAACTCACGCGATACAAGCTTCGAAACGCAGTTCATGAAAATGACCAAAGGGGAAGGCATGGACATTATATTGAACTCATTGGCTGACGATAAGCTAATGGCAACTGTACGGTGTCTTGCGGTGAATGGAAAGTTTCTGGAGATCGGAGTTTACGATGCTTTTAAGAACACACCCTTGGGAATGCGTCCGTTTTTGAAAAACATCGACTTTTGTGGTGTTGAGTTATATCACGTTATGGGTAAAGGAATTAAGCCTGGTAAAAAAATGAGTAATGCTGATGCGCTTACAAAGATGATGGACGAAGGAATCGCCAGTGGCGCCATCAGACCTTTACCCACTCATGTCTTTGAAAGTGACAAAGTTGAAGAGGCCTTCAGATTCATGGCAAGCGGTAAACACATGGGCAAGCTTTTGATCAAGGTCAGAGATGAAGACAAGCCTAAAGAAGCACTAAACTTGCCTGCGGTTGGACGATGCTACTTTCCTAATGATAAAGCGTACGTGATTGTTGGAGGTGTCGGTGGTTTGGGAATGGAAGTTGCTAACTGGATGGTTGAGCGTGGTGCCCGTCATCTTATTTTGACTTCAAGATCTGGAGTGACTACAGGACACCAATCACTCTGCCTGAGAAAATGGGCAGAGCTAGGTGTCAAAGTGGAGACTCCCATCATCGATCTTTCGAACAAGGAAGCGGCAGGGACATTTATTAAAGACATTTCCAGCAAGCACACAATCGGAGGAATATTCAACTCTGCACTGGTTCTCCGTGATGATGTCTTCCCTAATCAAGACCCGGAAGCATTCAAGGAAGTATGCGCTCCAAAGGCCACAGTCACTGAATATCTCGACAAGCTTACCAGGAAGTACTGTCCCAAGATGGACTACTTTGTCGTCTTTTCAAGCTCGGCCTGTGGTCGAGGAAATGCCGAACAGACCAACTACGGATGGGCCAACTCTGTAATGGAACGAATCTGTGAGAACCGAGTGGCCGATGGTCTCCACGGACTCGCCATTCAGTGGGGCGTATTAGGTCAAGTTGGTGTCGTGGCGGAGAAGATTTTCAAGAACATGGACGGAACTGAAGTCCTCATGGGTACACTACCACAGAACGTGGACTCTTGCCTAGAAGTCTTGGATGCCGCGTTACAACAGAATAATCCAATCGCCTCGTCTATTGTTGTAGCCGAGAAAGGTGTGAGGAAGGGAGGCAAGGCTGGTCTGCTGGACCGAATGGCCAAGATTTTTGGAATGAAGGACATTGACTCTCTTCCTTCGGACAAAAAACTAACTGAACTGGGAATGGACTCACTTGTTGGAGTTGAACTGAAGCAAACACTGGAGCGAGAATATGACATCACAGTCACTAAAGAACTTCTTTTGTCTTTGACTGTGGGAGATCTCAAAGCAATCGATGCTGGAACATTCTCCGTGGACAAAATCGGGGCACAAGACGGTTCACGTGATTTAAGTAAAGACCGATTGGTACTGCATGAGACACCACTTGTCAGGCTGGAGTCCGCTGGCTCAGGGAAGCCAGTTGTTATCGTTCATGGTTTCCAAGGGGAAGCAGACGTTTTTAAACCACTTGCATCAAGGCTGGAAGCGGAAGTGTATGGATTCCAAGTTGCAAAGGAAACAAACATTGAGTCTGTTCCAAAGATTGCCGAACAATATATTGAGGTACAATCAAACTTATATTTGCACGTACTCGAGTTGAAATTACATTGGATATGATTTCAGGAACTGAAACAAGTACAAGCAACGGGTCCTTACACAATTTGTGGCTACTCGGCAGGATGTGTAATTGCCACCGAAATGGCACTTCAATTGCAAGACAAGCACGGAGATGAAGTAAGTTTGTCAGTGAACTTCAGAGCTCACCTCAATATTCAATTAGAAAATATTTATTGAGGTATACACTATATTCAGGTTGAGTATTTGGTACTTCTCGATGGACCCCCTTCATTTGAAAACCCAAAAGTGAGTGCAACCAAATTGTTCGGATTGGAGACCTCGGAAGAATTAGGCTTCTTTGACGGAGTCCCAGAGGAAACAAAGAAGGTATCTAATAAATTCGTTCAATTGGCCAAAGGTCGCAGAAATAAAACTTGTGAAATTTTTGTATCGACAGAAATTTGCGGATTCTCTCACTGGTAACTTAACTGAAGATGTCAAGCTGTACACCAAACTAACGGAAGGAACAAGTAATCTTCCAGTAGACATGGATGTATTCGGCCATTACATGAATCTCATGGGTGCGCTTGAAGCCCACGTCCCCTCAAGAGATTACACAGGCCCAACTGTTCACATAGCAGCAAGTTCCTCTGTTCTCAACGTTACTGCTACTGGTGAAGACTACAATGTTTCCAAGGTAATTTTATATTTTTTATCTCTAATCAGTATGCTGATTTTAATTATGTGCTTCATTTTATTCCAGCGTTGCAAGGGTCCAGTGGCACGTCACAAAGTTAGCGGAGATCACGTTAGCTTCCTTAAGGAAGAACATGTGGATGAAACTGCCACAATCATCTCGAAATTGCTCATCTAGTCAATGCTTAAGCAAACTACTATTAGTTCGTACTTCGCAGTGAGTTAATTGGTCACTGAGAAGTTAAGCAATATTTTTTCTCTCCTCTTCTGTTGTGCAAATCGTAGTTGAATACAAACATGTTTTTTTCGGTGAATGTCAAAGACATTGAACTGCGCTAATCGTGTTTTTATTTGTGCGCTCAAATGAAGAGTATACAAGTTAGACAACATTTTTAAGGATTAAATCTATGCGATTCTAAGTAATAGGTTTCTATCTAACGCTTAAACAAACTTGACGTAAGGTTTCAGATGGTCCAATTTGTAACCTGAAAACAGAACAAAAATGTCACATATTAGGAACAGGAACGATACTACTGAAATGCAATGGATACTTACGACAGGGATTGAGCCAATTTTTCCGACATTCCTTCCGTTGAACTTGGACAGTCAAATTTGGCATTCGGGACAAAGCCAAACAAGCAGTCACTTTGGAAAAAAAACCCGCAGTTTTCTCCTTTGAGCAGCTGTACTTATGCGGCACTTCGATCCTCATTCGCTTCAAGTCTAAAATGAAAGAAAATAATTGTTTTTAAGCCTAACTGCCTAATTGCTTTAAGCCTAACAGTTTGAAAGGTAAAAACAACGCAACTTACAAGTCAAGTTAACAATAGACGGTCGAATGGGAACAATGTTAATCTTCATCAATTGAGCTGTCTCCATTCTTTGCAATCTTGCTGCCTCCTCCTCCGTAATCCCACAAAAGGCTGCATCCCACGTTTTTGAAGTTGTCACTTCCAGCCTTTCAGTAAAAACAACTTCCTCCATGGACTGCCAAGCCGACCACAGAGATGAGAAGCTGTCCAATGGCTCCAGAAAAACGACCAGTTCAGACTGTGTCACAAAAGGAAAGACTACAGAGATTGAGCTGAACTGTAGCCTTGGATAGCCCGAGATTCTGATTTCTTTGACAGTGTTGCAGGTAAACTCTTGAGCGTCATTTCCACCCTCGTCAAACTTGGAAGGGATGTAGCGCAAAATTTCTCCAGTCCTTCGAGAGCAATAGTCAGGGGGATCGGATGCTCTATCACAGCTTCGTCGCATCTCAACAGAATGAAGATTTGGAAAGAGCTTGGTCATTTGAATCCTCTTGAGTGCAGTAAAGCCTACTCTGTCATCCAAGGAGGTGTCATGCCAAAGGGTCATACGACTCAGATGGACTAGCGGCCGCATGTCCAGAAAGTAAAGACAAATTAAAGTCAAGTGATCAATTTCCAACTCGCTCAAATTCGAACAGCAGCGATCAAAGAAGCACTTGACATTCTCAAAGACAGTTTCAAGGGGCTCGTACAAAGGGAAGTACTTCATGGAGATTTTTAACTTCCTCAGGACTGGTTCCTCACGAGAAAAGTCACTCAATGATTGTCCACAGGAATCCCAGGGCTCAAAATCCAACTCTTTCACAATTCTTGCCTTCCTCCTCCGCAGCATCAACTCTCGCTGACCTCTTGAAAAGGTGCCAAATATTTTCTCCAAGTAGGGCGATGAGACGAGAACTTCATCAACAATCCGATTCCCAACTCTTGCATGAATTTCCAAAGTCCTTAGTCCTACCAGCCATCGGGCTCTGTCTGGCAATGAGATTTGAAAGGCATCATAAATGCTCTCAATGCGCGGTGGGAAATGAAGTAAAGCGAGTCCACGAAGAGTGCAGGGGACTTTTGTCAAAAGTTGCTTAAATATGAGAATAGCAGGACAGTCAAAATCCCATTTCCATTCAATATGAAGACACTGCACGTTGCACTTCTCAATCAAGTTCCTCACAAGCTCCGGCCAATTCTTATGTTTGACACACTTGTGCTCCATGTAGCCAATTGTGATGGACAAGCCATTGAATGGTGGATTCACAGAGGACTCCATACTCCCCATAAGGTCACGAACGTCTTGACAAGGCCTCCGTTCTTTGATTTTGGCCAAACATGTCTTATGATTCCGAAGGACTAGTCGGGCGAAATGATTCCAAGTCTTACTCACTAATGAACACTTGAGGAGGTCATTGACAGGGAGCTTCTTGAGTACTTCGATAAATATCTGTAAAAATCACCACACAAACATTAAGTTTTCTATCCAGAATAATGGAGTTTCCAAGCTTATGGGCCACTCTTACCAGCTCAATGGACAAGACTTGATTCATGGAGATCTTGGAAGAGTCAAAGTTTATTTCAGCAACACTCTTCTCACTCTGGGAAAGACTAATCTCTCTGGCCATTTTTAAAGGAGCCTTCCGATCCCTGCAATTGAAAATCGACGGCATGGTAACAGATTTCTTTTTGTAAACAATGGAAAATTAAATATCAACAATGGGAATCTTTATGAGACCACCCGAATCAGTACTGACTGAATCATGCAAAACTGCGCACTTACTTCCGCCAAATGTCTACGACGTCTATCGCCATGACATCCAACAAAATGAGTCCCAAAGTGACCCAAATTAATTAAGGCTTTGAATATTGTTTAGAAATCCTAACTTGTTGCATAATTAAGGCCAATTAGAATTTTTAAAAAGTCAGAGAAATTGCAAAAATTGCAGTGAGGTTGCATGCATTTTTGTTTAAAGGCCCGCGGTGCGTTCTGATTGGTCGCCAAGACTTGCAGCGCCAAGTTCAAAATTAGAACGAGCAGGCATTTCGGATTTTTTTCAAAAAATTATTTCATGAAAATAAAATACAATTTCGGAATCAAAATATACTTGAAATACTCCTCTTCTTAGTTTGATCGTAGCTCATTTAAATTTTTAAGGTAAGATTGCAAATTGTAGCCGGAAAAAAATGACGCCGGCATTGTAACCTTGTTGGTCCAACCGCATGAAATTTTAAAGAGCAAAAATCTTAATATTTTGAAATCATAAATTTAATTAACAAAAACCAATCTATGTTGCTCGAATCTATAACTACTTTGACGCTTGATTTAATAATGAAAATTTGTATTATGATTGTAGAGTCATCAAAATGATAAACGTGAGGACAGCTCGACCGGAAGACTTGATGAACATGCAGCATTGCAATTTGCTCTGCTTGCCGGAAAACTACCAAATGAAATATTATTTCTACCATGGGTTGTCATGGCCACAATTAAGTTTTGTAGCTGAAGATGCAGGGGGGAAGGTTGTGGGTTATGTTCTTGCCAAAATGGAGGAGGAGTCGGATGAAGTTCCACATGGGCATATTACTTCCCTTGCAGTCCAACGATCTAGTCGGTATGAGGTCCCGAAATGTTTGAAGGAAAATTAGTTGAAGATGGAACTTAATTCATGTTTTGTGGCGTTTGTTTGCAGACGACTTGGAATCGCTCAGAAACTTATGGATCAGTCATCCCGTGCCATGATTGAAAGTTTCAATGCTCGCTACGTGTCCCTTCATGTACGAAAGAGCAACCGAGCTGCTTTGAATTTGTACACAAACACGCTTAATTTCAAGATTAGTGAGATTGAGCCCAAGTACTATGCGGATGGTGAGGATGCTTATGCTATGAGACGAGATCTGGTCGAGTTTGCTCAAAAGCATGAGATTGAGCCGGCACATGAGAAGTCATTTTTCAATAATGCAGCCAAAACTACTCATTGCTGTGGGGATGAAGACGGTCATCATCATCATAACCACAAGCATGAAGATTAAGTACCAATAAGTTGTCTCAACTCTTCTCTTTTTGCCTTTAAATTTGTTTGTAACCCAGTTTTATTGTGAATTATTAATTAATAAAGAAACAAACCAGTTGGACAGAATTCCACACAAAATTTTCACATGATATAAGTTTAAAAAATGGGGAATACTTTTAAGACTCATCAAGGTCGGAGTCAGAATCTTCTTCTAAGGCCGCCTTGGCATAGGACTCGGCTGCTTTGAAGATATCATCTGGCACCTTTTGGTGAACTCCGTTCGTATGCTCACCGATCCAGCTCAGTTCCAACTCGAAAGCTTTGTCTTTCACCGGGTCGTGAACAGTGTAGATGCTACGATTCCATTTCAAGAAATTACAATAAAGCACGACCAAACAGCTTAATTTCTCTTGGATTTTTTTACTTACATTTTCGCAGCTTCTTTCAGAAGCTCCTCACAAGTCATGTCACTCAATTTTAGCTTCTCCATCTCGGTCTTAGCAGCCTGCTTGGCTTTGCCAATAGCACAGCCAAGATATCCCTGAAAAATATTCCATTATTTCCTCTTCCTTGACAACTCCTTCATAACAAACTTACATGATAAACACCGGAAGGGTCAACCATATACATGGCAGGGCCATTCGCTTTATCATATGTCCCCAGCATCAAACTACTACCGAAGGGACGAACAGCACTGTACAAAGTGTACGCGTGCATGTACATAGCAACTCGGTCGGTCAGATACTAAAAGAAACATTATCACTTGCAATTAGTTTTTGACACCCACCCAAACTAACTCTAAAATATGTCCATTCAAAAGTCCAACCTTAATTGGAACGCTCTGGCCGTACTCCCCACGATAATTAGACGCCTCGGTGCGAGCAGTTTCAACTAATTGTCTTGCATCAGCAAGCAATCCGGCTATTGCCAAGCCAATGTGCCGATCAACAGAAAAAAGCCGGCGGTTTGCTCCAGGCTCGTACAGCTTTGAAGTGACGAGCTTTTCCACAGCAAATACCACGCCATCCTTCCCTCTCAGGCCGACGGCAGTTCTATAAATGTCACAAGAATTTGATGAATTATAAAATTAGTAGAAACTTTAATGAGAGAATGAAAAAATTTGGACCATACCCGCTGTTTTCAATAGCTTTTTGAGCATATTCAACTTGAAATACACGCCCATCGGGTGAGAATTGTGAGGCGGATAAATCGTACTGAAATTAAAGTAATTAGTTTGATCATTACAGACTAAATTAGGAGTTTTTCGCTCATAATAAAAACTTTCTTGGTCTGAGATCACGGTTTAACAAATGCAGAACCAAAATCCAATAAAATTTCATGCAGCCAGATACTTTTTTCTCAAAAAAAAACTTACCCCTGTCCCAATTGAACTCATTTTTTCAAGTTATTACAAGTTTAATATCGACAATTAGTTGTATTTTCAGGAAAATTATTCCAAAGACGCCGGAAAAGTCACTCAATTGACGGATGCTAAAGAAACCGCTGATTCACGCA
>JAQIWI010001305.1:0-17337 GCA_034698825.1 Deuterosminthurus bicinctus | reverse complement strand
TACACAAGTTGACGCAATGCAATTCCCAAAGTAATCCATTGATTTTAGCTTGATGTCTTGTTCGTTTTGCAGCCTGCGACGATGCCACGAGGACTGACTTGTTTTACAAATGCACAAATAAGTTTGAATGTTGCGTCACTTTCAAGTGTCGGCAATTTAAAAATTTCAATGTAGAAAGGTGCGACAAGTTGGCAAAACAATATGTAAAAAAATAACAACTGACGAATGGGACGACGATTGGAAATGTGAATTGTCCAGGACTTATTCATGTAAATGCTTTCTGTTTATAAAACAAATAAATTGTGGATTCTTATAAAGCAAAAGAAAATGTTGGCGTTAAGCTGCGTTCGTTAAAAAAACTGCCTCAAGTTCTTAAAATATTTTAATGTTTTCTTGTCAAGTCAAGTCGTCATCGTTCAGTTGATTTGGGGAATTTGAACTTGGCCTGAAGAATAAAAAACAGTAAGGGTCTTTTAGGCTTAAGGACAGTGACAACACGAGCATTTTTTACAAGGCTGGAACATGAAGGGGAAGCCCTTGGAAATGTTTGATGCTAAATGTGACCTTGACTTTCTAATGCTCTTACTCCACCTACGAGCTCCTTAATACTTTTATTTGGTCAAGTGTCTAAATTTAAGCCCAAGTGAGATAAGAAGCAAGCAGTGTACAATTAAACGTAACATTAGGTTTTGAGCCCAGTCGCCAAGTAGAGCCCTTAAAAACAGCACCTCCAAGTTGAACAGCTTGTCAAATCATGTTTCTTTTAACTGTGAGAAAGTCCGGGCTTTTGACAATGTTAGTCCTTGAGCTTCTTTGCGTGTTATTTTACCCGACAAACGGACGCCCATCCCTTAAAGAAGACATAGGATCTGATGATGAGGACCAAGTGGAGGTTCATCCAGACAACGTTCAAGATGAGGACTTGGATGATGAGGAGGACGAGGAGGAAAAGGCCGAATCTCCATTGAATGAAGAGGAAAGCAAGGACGACCGTAAGAAAATTTGTTTTAATTATAAATTGAATCAATAATGTCCCAAGTGAACCATTAGCTTTAATTTGATATCTTGCTGGGTATTTGCAGCCTGCTCCAGGGACAAGGATCATAGCTGGAGCTTTAAATGTACGAACAACGTGGCTTGCTGCGTCACTGCACAGTGTCGAGGTGAGGTTAAGGACCCGGAAACGTGCCAGGAAATTTATGATGCAGCTAATTATTATCAAAAACTCTACGAGTCGTCAAAGGGGGTGAAGCGAGACAACTAAGGAGCTTGTTGGAGTAAAGAGTTAGAAAGTCAAGGTTAAATTTAGCACCAGACCTTTCCAAGGTATTCCCCTTCATAAGTCTGGAAATACAACAAATGAACGTGTAATTTTAATCCTAGAGCCATCTGACTTAACATACGAGTTGGCTTTGATTTATTTATTATAAAGGCTGAACCTTGTTTTTATTTGTATGTACGTACAGACTATTTAGCGACCGTTGTAACTCGAGCCCATATGACACTTTTTAAATCAGCATCAACCCATTGTCACTTAAAGAGCCAGCGCACCTTCAAAGATTTGTTTTGCTGCTGCTGAAACGATCCCTTTCTATAAAATGAAACCAGAAGAAATCACATGAATTTACAGATTACTGATACTGAAATAAAGAATTTAATCCCTTTGACTACATACAGGAGCTCTGGCGAATCGTACTCAAGTATACGTAAAGGTAGACCAAATTTTTCTCAGAAACCTCCGTTCCAGTTCCAGTTTGTAAACATACATACTAAATACAAGTACTTACGCAGCGCTTGCAACAAGTTTTACTACGCCAGCATTCTACAGCCTCACAAGCCACAACCAAGAACGACTTCGACAATGAATATCACTATCACCACCAACCAAGCAAATGCCATACCTTGAAAAACCCACCACGTCCCAGAATTTTCAAAAGACAAAGGATCCACCTTGTTTTCTTGGACAAGCTTCGGTTCATACTGTATTCCTGCGTCAGTGAGCTTGATAAGGCTCCATTTCTCCCACAAACGATAAATCTCTGAGCTCAACAGAACTTTCATGCGGTGAACAAAAGGACCCATGAAGGCGGGATGTAATCCACTCGTGAATTCAAACTCAATTGGAAAGGATAAAAATTGGTCGTATGTGCCAAAGTTAGTCGCCACTCTGACTTTTGAATGTTTGTGCATGACTTCAATAAATAGCTTCCAGTAATTCTGAAAGTTATAGGACTCTCGTTAAACATGGAAAATTGCAGGGAAAGTCCAGGAAAATACTGCGGAAGCTAAAACTAATTGCCTTTAATACAAATAACACAAAATTTTAAACTTTGTGGGATAGGTGATGATTAACTAAGGATCCGTAAGGAACACACTCGCTTGACGTATGAGAGGTGAAATGCCGGATTAATCCTACGATGCGGGATTCCTGTCTTCGGGGTCTCATGGACAAAAGAATGGAAGGATAATAATACCCAGGTGATCCAACACAGCACAACAATTAATGACATAACTTTGAGTTTATTAAATCATGTATTTCACATGACAATACAGATACTTCCAGTTTGACCGTCGTCCACAGACTAAGGAATCAATCCTACTCTCGCATTCATCACTCTCTCCGTTCAGTACACAAACTGAGTATAATTACGATACTCATTATAATAGCTGACCTACTTATCCTTATTATACCCCTTCATTATCTTACAGGTGCAGATGTACAAGGTGGGCCAGCGAAGACTTTACACTTTCAAACTTGAATAACTTAAAAAGTTGAAGAGCTAAATTGGTGGTTACTTCTCTACTCTGAAACATGATGATCAATCGCTTCCGCGACAAGGCTTTCCTTGTACTCAAAGCTTGAACATGCTAGACACAAGCCGGAGCTTCCTTGTACATTCCATCGTTAATCGAAGCCGCAACAATTATATTAAGCTTTTCGTCAATGATACCAGAAAACTGAGGAACCCGGAACAAGGAAGAAGCCGCGCAAGTGGTCAGCATGCGATGCAGTTGTTTCACAAAAACAATATTAGACGCTCGTTAAGTATGGAAAATTGCGGAGCAAATTCAGGAAAATACTGCGGAGTAAAACTTGTTTTCGCAACAAGACCATTTACACTGTCTACTTTCCTTCCGCACACGTATTACTGCACAGCCTTAAAAAAGTTTGACCAGGGAAGCCATCATTTCGTAGCAACTTCTCTAACCTAACACATGATGCTGAACAGAGCAGAGCGTTACCGAACACTCAAGATTTACAGAGTTTTGAGTATTTTCGGACTCCATCCGATTGAGGTTGATCTGGACAGTTGGAAGCTGACCGCACCTTGCAAAAGAAAGCGATGGATTTCCTGCCTGTCTCTCGGCATTTTGCTGTTTCATGCACTCTACAAGAACGGAAGCTTGGTGAACGCATACTTTTTGGACACAAATGTTCAGCTCCATCAGCTGGTAATTCATGCTTTGTTGGCAATGGCGTCCATCCTGATCATCTTCTACTACGCTGTGGTGTACATTTCTGATCCCCATTTGTTCGCCGCATTCGTCCACTTGACGCTACTGGGAAATGTCGGAGGTAATACACGTTTTGCGTCATCCCATTGCAATGAATCAATGGGGTTTCTTCTTCAACTTTCGAAATTTCCCATTCCTGGCTGTGCCAACAGAGACCACTAGTGAAATTTATTTTAATTGTAGGCCCATTTGAAGAAATTGACCGTGTGAAAAAGCAGTGGAAAGTAAGAGTATGGGAATACTCGATGCAAGACTGGATAGTTCTAAGCTTGCCATACATGCTCACAACGCTTATTCCATTTATAGTCGTCGCATGCGTCTACGACCCGTCAATGAAGCTTCTCGTGTACTCGGCTCTACCTAGCTGCCTACGGCATTGGACTACATTCGGACTGTTTATGTTTGAGGAAGCTCGAATCATACTGGTTATGACCACCATTGGCGTTCCAATCTTCCAAATGCAGGTTGTCTCCTTCGACCTAGTCAGCCTGAAGCTACGCCTGATCGTGCGAAAAATTCAAATGTAAGCTGGTTTAACTTGCATCCATGAGAAACTTTTATTTATTCGACAAATGTTCACATGATTTTTTAAAGTGGAAACGAAGGTGGAAGAAATATCTTCATGCTCCTTCGCAGCCTCCAGCTCTACATCTCAATCCTGAACAAGGTGAATGGGTACCTGATCTTCCCCTTAAAACTGGCCTGCATCTCGATAGGGATAATAACTGGCTTTTCGGCTGTGGCACATTTCCGAGAATATCCCATATTTGGGATTTTGTACTACTTGTTCTTGTTGGATGCACTACTCATGTACACTTTCATGTATGGCAAAACGTTCGAGATTCCTCAGTTGTTCGACGAAGTAAAGTCATTAGTCCTTCTTCACGTGCATGGCCAACGGCGACGCGTTTTAAAGAGACAGATCTTGTCCATACCTTCGACTGGAATCAAAGTTGGAAGTTTCCACACATTCGAACAGGCGTCCACCCCGATTTTCCTTGACTTTGTCTTGAAGAATATTGTTAACTTGCTGGTCACGTATGGTTAGTTGTAAGATAATTGAAGCTGTGTTGGCTTTCAAAGCCAAAGGAAATCACAAAAGTAGGTGAGAGGAATAGATATATAGATGTGTATGTGAGAGGAGAGCAATAATGATAGCTAGAGCCAAAGGACAGAGTGTGGTGTTCTTAACGAATAAGAGTGTCGTACTTTATTAACGAGTTGAATCCATGGTGGCTACTCTCATGCTAAAGAGCAACCGCTCACAATTCTATACAGGAAATGTCGCCTTAGCGATCATTACTACTTACCTAACATGACATTGCTAATCAGGATCGATGACCGAGATGGTCAAAAATGTATCATAGGGTTACACGGAGTGTCACAACATGTTTTGTATACTTACTTGACGGTTGTAAAAATGATTAGCTCAATCAAGAATTAACTAATATTATTTTTAATATTAGCTAAAAAGCCACATAAATAGGAAGGTACGGTACATATGGAAATAGAACTATTAAGACTGACAACCTCTTGGGTTGTCTCGCAGGTAAATTACAATAGCACAGTCACTGTGGCTGTGACAACCGTTGTCGCTTTCTATGTGATCCGTGCTAAAGCCAGACGGTGAGGCTGATGCCGAGGGTTACGTTCAGAGCACAAGAGATACCTGCGAAGGTCTCCACTCAAAGCAAATATAATAAAAGGGTAGAAGCTCCCATGAACCATTGTAGCACTGAAGAAAACAAACCCCCATTTCTTCGCCCACCCAATCATACTCTCACTCAGCAGCTGAGGAGGCAATTGGTAAAGCAAGGCGTGGGTCCCACACGGAACTTTGACGGCAATGAAGATGCTTGTAAAAATTATAGCATTACCAATCAGCTTTTTTTGTCTTTTCCGGGATTCAGTTTGCAAGGGCAGATTCTAAGGATGACGACAGACTAATTTACAAATGCTTGACTACGTTATAAAATGGCAAGAAATTTCAGTCTTACATACTTGAAACGAAATTAAAAACCGCAATTGACCCACCAGGCGTACCCAATCTACAAAAAAATCCCGGAGAGCATTAAAAATCTGAACTAGTTCTCCACGAGAAATCGTGAACGAAACGAACGTGGAATGCATAAAACTGCAGCAAAAATGGGATTAATAAAAAAAAGCTTCATGCTCATTAGTAAGTCAGCCAACATATTAAACATATCACTTTACTTACCGCGGCTGAGCCAAAATGAGGGCAGCAAATACATGAGTAAGTAGCTTGTCGTCACATAAATAGCAAAGGGAACCCAACTGCCCAATATTTCCTTTGTCTGCAAGCAAATTAGTCCATTTAAATCATTCGAACAGCACTCAGTAATCAAGGAAATTGAACGTCAGAGTTGCCACTTTGCATACGTACATTGTAGCATTTCATCAAGCTCTTCATGTTCGGATCGTACTCGTAGAAAATCCCTCTGGGCAAATCCGACAAGAGAGCCAAAGACCAGATAGCACCGATTTTCGTCATGGCAGATATCTTTGTCTGTCGCAGCAGTGGAAATCTTACTCTTTGTGTCCTCTCCATACTGATGCAAATCATCGTAAAGCCCTGTGCGGTAATCATAAAACCTGCAGAACCAAGAGACATAAACTTTGTTCTAAAAAAAAGTTGTTGTTGTTGTGGGAGTGACTTACTGTGAATACCAGGGTAGAGTTTGCAGTACAATGGCCCATAGATATTCAGCGGAAATTTCATCTGAATATACAGTGATATTGTGCTAAACGTCATCAACATGGACGATACGGACAAGTTAGCCAACATTACGTTCGCCACACTTGAATATAAAGAGGGGTGTTAAACTATTTCTCCACAAAAATACAATGCTGTATGACATGAAATGTAATTTAACTCACCGATGAAATCGCCTAACCGTACAAATGGCATGCAGAATTATTATGTTCCCAGTGAAGCCTAAAACAACGAACGCAGTGAGCAGAGGCGTGGCAAAGCCCGTAGTTGCAAGATTCTCACGGACAATACTTGCATCAGTGGTGCTTTCCACGCTGAAATTAACGTACACAGATGACACAGTGTTCTGCTGTTGGGTGAAAGGATCCATGGTGGCTGATGTTAACACAAGCCTATCTCTTGATACACTGAGCAAAGCTTTTACCTGCAAGGCTCCATATAAATAATTTTTTGCTTAAGGACGCAAAACCTATCTGACGGATTTGGTTTCTTATTTTTGATATTAACGTGACTTTCACCATGGAGATAATGTGAAAACAAATTCTTCATTGCGGAAAGCACGGAGCAGGCAAAAGCTTGTGAGCCCAGTTCGGAGAAAACCTGTTCGATTGTACTCTTTCCCAATATTTAAAAAACATCACAGCTAACAAAAGACTTTTGGGCCCGAACCAGCACAATAGGGAACATTATAAAGGGCGTCCAAAATATGACGCAACCATGACAATGTCCAATATTGAAATGCTCCTTTTAAAGGAATCAACGATCAAATGAGATTTTAAACGAACGGTTGACAGAATGTCATGATGTGGCATACGAACACGCTCATTTTTTGGCATCTTGCCTTGGTTTACTTACTGATTGGAAAGCTTTGTCTAATGATGTCCGACTTAACCTGAGTCCTACTTCGTCTTATAAGTGTGTGCTGCAGTAAGCAGCTCAGGTTGCACAGTGCACATCAAGACTTGTGTGCCACACATTCTATTGTGGGATATTGATTGACAAACTAAGCAAAGCTCGCCATTAGGTTCTACAAGAACAAAATTTTGCTATGAGGACATTGCTGTATACTTTATTTCTTTTTCAACTTCTTGCAATTGCTGTGTTGTGCAGAATCTTTCCAGGAAGGTTGGCTCGGACGGCTGCATCTCAATTCTGTGAACTTTTTTTTTCCATGAAGCTTTTAAATATCATTTCAGCGAGGAGTAACTTGGTCAAAAACCAACCAGGATTTTTGAAAATTTGTGGTTCCTTCTTAAGGTCACCTTTGAAACACACAGACACAGTCTCTGAACTCTCAGCTTTTGAAAAATGTGCTCCACATGTCTCTGCGATCATTATTTAAGGAGATAAGGGCGTTCAAAGTTAAAAAGTCCCATAAGACCCCATGTTAAAACCCAACGTTTTTTTTTAAATTGTAATTTGTAGCATGCCATTAAAGGTATTTCATGTGACTCATGGTAAACACCCGTACATGCATTGATGCTGTGCATCATGATGATTCCCAAGTGATCCCAAATTAGACTAAGTCACATTGGAATATCCCAATACTCATTGATCTGTATTGACTCTGTACTATATAAGCTTCCTGTCACCAGTGTCTTAAGAAGAGAGCACAATACAGCACGAGTTCACTGTGTCAGAGACAATCTGCACATCTCTCAATAAAGCCCATTTTGTAACGTAACCTTCCTGACCAAATCTGTCCCTAGACTTTCTCACTTCTCACTCACACACATTTCTACTCCTTCTATTATTCAGCATTGCTCTCATAAACAAACGTTACAAATTTCTTAGCCAAATGCCGACCGATTTTAATGGGGACTAGGTCAAAAAATTACCCCAAGATTCCAGTTTTAGAATCGGTAATCAACACGCCGATAGCTTCAAAATTTCAAAAGTTATTCAAGTTCAAAAGTGTCAAGTCTCCTCTGGCCCACCCTGTAGATTGACGTGACATAAAATGCGTTTAATTTGAGATAGAATGGCCTGTTTCTAATAACATCAAATACAGCCATTTTTTGCACACTGTTGTGTTACTAGTGCGAAAAATCCACTAATGTCCGGATGGTTTGTGGATTTATGAAATGCATACGTGTGGATTAAAAGGAATGTAGTAGTCTGAGACGACAATAAGGTTTATTGAAGTTGAAAAAATGGGAAAATAGTGTTGTTCACAATGCAAGTACCCCAACTAGAAGCCAACGGAGAATGAGCAGCACTAGCCTTTTATAAGTTTTACAAGCTAATTATGCAATCCTGAAAAAATAAGACAACGGCGGAAGCAGTGACAACCGATTCAAATAATCAAATGACACTCTGATGTTAAACCTACAGCTGGCATCAATGTTTGTTCCAAATGAGCATGAAACAAATGTAGATAACCTTGTCTGTTCTTACTTTACGCTTGCTCAGCACATTGGCATGAACTACCGTTAACTCTATCACGATTCTATGTATTACGGTGCTCACTGTAAGAATAATTCTTACAGTGAGAACCGTAAGCGATATAATTTCTTGGCATTATTGACGAGTTCGCCACCCAACTAAAGAGTTGACTAATTATTAGCCTGAACTTCAGATAAATGATAGTTGCAAAAACGCACGCACGGGGGGCTTCCCGAGTAGTTTTCTATTCCACTACATTTCGTAAGTGTTTTACATGGGTAATTTACATAGATTTTTTAGTCTCTCGCTTACATAACATGTTATTAAATGAATCAAGCAATATTAACATGAAAAATTGCAACTTCCTCGCGTAAAAAGCACTAGTCACGTGATAGACCCGGCGGAATCAGCCACACATTACATGGAATGTTCAATCAGCTCATCATGCGACTGGCCAAAGTTAACTGAACTCTGACTTTCACGCTGATGCTTTCTTTTTAGCTGAATTTCACTTACGGCGAAATTAGTAGTAAGTAAATATGACCCATGTTAAGCATGTGTGCATCATACTTGCGACAAGTTTTAATGAAATAAAACATAAACGCAGGAGAGAAACAAATCGGTCCAAGACAAATTTTAATAATTCAGTAATGAAACATGGAACAATGAAAGTGCGCTTGAGTGAAAAACAGCCCACGCAATCTGTCAATGGCTGAACCAACAACAGCTAATTGGATATAGAACAACAGCTACTGAAGCCAAAGCTTTGGCTTCACTGCACTGCTACTGCACATACAATTTTTTCATGGCGCCCATCGACTACGTTGCCTATTCGCAATTCGCACAAACGCCATGCAGAATTAGTACATGTCCACTCAAAAATGCAGGGATAGCGCAAGATGCACTCTAAACTTATGATGAGTCTGAGCAGCTCGCCTAACTCCCAGATAGTACAGGAGCAGACTCGCTGGTCATATGTAATGACCTTAATTGAGTGGGATGTTAGCTGCTATTATTACTTACAATCACAACTACTCTAACTTATTTTCAGTTGGGTCAGGCTCTTATGCGACTTGAGCTTAGTAAAATGGAGTAGGAGTGGCAGACACATGAGACCTGCTCTTAGTTCTGAATTGGTTGAGATTTAATTAAGAACTCTGTCTGTGATTCTTGTATCTACAGGACAATTATATAGTTTGTTACTGGAATGAATTGACCAGGTAAATACTGCTGTAAGCACAACAAAGTATAGCATGATCGGATTATCATATTCTAATTGGTTGCCAGTGTCTCATGTGAGCACTGAATAGACGCTCAATACTGCTTGTGTGTCAGTGTGTGCGAAATGCTGCATCATTTCCCTTTGCAAATGATCATGCCGCATAATTGCTTCACTGCACTGCTCGCAAAAATATTTCATGGCGCTCATCGACTACGTTGCCTACTGGCACAAACGGCATGCAAAATTAATACGTGTCAACTAAATCGTAAGATTTTGCAACAAAAACCTACAGAAAACAGTGATAATGAAAGCTATCGAAATGCCTCTCTCTCGTAAAAAGCTTTTTCCTATGTTGCTTTCTCCGGTGAAATCAACATCTTCAGTTGTAAGTGCTATTTACTTTTCCACAAAAACTCTGCATTGGTTTCCTCTGAAATGGAGAGATTCAAAACCTTAAAACAGGCTGATGATGGTAACTAGGACGGTTGTCACCAACACAGCACAAGAGGTACTTGCGAATATCTCCACTCAAAGCAAATATAATAAACGGGTACAAGCTCCCATGAAGCACTGTAGCACTGAAGAAAAAATATCCCCATTTCTTTGCCCACACAATCGCACTCTCACTCAGCAGCTGAGGGGGCAATGTGTAAAAAAAAGCGTGGGTCCCACAAGGAATTTTGACGGCGATGAAGATACTTGTGAAAATTATAGCATGTCCAATCAACTTCTTTTGTCTTTCCCGGTATTCACTGTGCAAGGGTAGAGTCTAAGGATAACAAAGGACCAATTAACAAATGAAATGCTACTTTGAAATGATATTAAATCTCAGCCTTACGTACTTGGTACGCAATTAAAAAGCGCAATTGGGAAACAAGGCGTATCCAGTCTAATCAAAAATGAGACATAAAAGTCAAACAAGTTATTAATGGGCAATCGTAAATGATGGTAGTAAAATGTATCAAATTCATGCACCAAGTGTGCTAAAAACTCCATCACTATCACCATCAATTGTACAGATTTTCTTACCGCGGGCAAGCCAAAGTGAGGGGAGCAAGAACATAAGTAAGTAGCTTTTCGTCACATAAATAGCAAAGGGAACCCAAGTGCCAAATATTTGCTTTGTCTGCAACCAAGTAAAGTCAGTTAAAGGTCTTTACAGCCCTCAGTACCATTTAAAATTTTACACACAAGTTTTCACAGCTCTGCATAACGTACATTGTAGCACTTCATCAAGGACTTCATGTTTGGATCGTACTGGTAGAAAATTCCTCTGGGTAGTTCCGACCAGACAGCCAAAGACCAGATAACACCGATTTTCGTAATTGCAGACATTTTGGTCACTCTCATCAGTGGAAATCTGACTCTTTGTGTCCTCTCCAGACTCATGCATATCATTGTTAAGCTCTGTGCTGTCAGCATAAAAGCTACCCAGACAACAAGCATAAATTTGGTGCTTTCAAAAAGAAATATCAAACTGCTTACTACTAACTAATTACTTACTTTGAATGCCAGGGTAGAATTTACAGTACAAGGCAAGGGTCCATAAAAGCTCAATGGGAACGTCATCGGAATGTACAGTGATATTGTACAAATAGTAACCAATACGGATGATGCCGATAAGTTAGCCAACATCAGGTTCTCCGCACTTGAAAACAGGAGAGAAATTACATTTAATTCTCTGCAAAAAGGCAAAACTTTGCTTATGTTTGAGCTGACTGAGCCAATTCTGGGGCGAAGCGTTATGTAAAATGCCATGCCACTCACCGCTTAAACCGTCTAACCGTACTGTAGCGTATGATTTTATGCCGCTGATCGCAACAGCGGTTTTGATCTTGGCACTCACACGCACACGGACTAATAAATAATAATGGTGGCTCTTAATTAACAATGAAGACAATCACAATGAGATTCTGACAACAATATATTGGTTTTGAAATAGAAAAGAAACGGTTGAATTTATTAGACTCAAATAGGGGAAATGAAATACTGAACTGAATGTTATTATTACTGTCACGATTAGTCAAAGATTGAACTCAAGTTATTATATACTAAAAGTAATAATGGTCCGTCGTTGAGGTGCAGACGAAGACTGGACGAAGTACCGAATGTCAGCTGATTTCCCTTAACACTCTCGCATCTACCTAACCAACGACCCAATGTATCAAGTCAGAAGGGACACGGAGAAATTAATTACAATCGCCTTCACACGATTCCTTTATCAACAATCAAAGGCACCACCACGAGGGATCACACTTAACTTATACACACACATAAACATTGATTAGTTAACCTCCTAACCCTACAGGCGAAAGCCCAGCGTTGTACCCGGTGCTTAATCAGCGAAGGGTTGAAGGACCGTTGCTTGTAAAGCGGAGGTCAGGCTGTAAGGAAAACACGCACCTTGTCCTACACTTACAATGGAGTCTATGGTGATGGCCACACTCAACAAGGTAAGGACGACGACGGCAGCAACAGTTCCACAGCAGGCTCCACAAGATGGGAAGAGATGCAACGGCAACACAATCCACACAGAAGGAGAGATAAGAGATAAGATACAAGAAAGGAGATACCGCACGCGCAGGTGCTGGCTGAGTTATGCTTACATTTCTATATCTTAACAAGCGACCGCGTCTAATTTACATTAAATACAAACTTGACTAAAGTGATACCTACATTTGGTGTTCATATAATTCTAGAGTATATTTCTAACAACTATTTGATGTTATTGCTTTTCCCATTCTCACTATAATTCAGCTGACAATCGGTACAGTACAAATGGCATGCAGAATTACTACATTTCCAATAAATCCTAAAAAACAAATGCAATGAGCACAGGCGTGACAAAGCCTGTACTTACTACATTATGACGCACCGCACTTTCACCTGGTGTACTTTCTACGCTCAAATTAAAACACTGAGGTGATACTGTAGTGTTCTCCTCTTCACAGAGAAGATTCATGCTGCTCACAGTGACATGTCTCTTGGCGCACTGATCAAAGCTTTTACCTGTCAAGCCCGACAGGAACAAACTTTTCCTGTCTGAGTACGCAGAAACTGAAAGCTTGTCTGGTTCTATGGCAATGAGCCCAGTACTAGCTGAAAACAGCTGTTCAGTTTGAAATATTCTGTGCTACATGTTAAAAAAATATTTTGTATAGCAAAACAGCATGAAAAATAAGACAAAAAACAATTATGTTTCATTTCAGAATCTATGGCCAAACGACGGCGTAACCATGAAAATGTCCATTATTAAAAACATCCACTTAAAGAAGTCAACGATCAAATTAAATTTAAAGAGAGATGTTGACAGAATGATATATGGCATACGAACGAGCTCGATTTTGAAAGCGGCAGCTAGTCCTGCCGTAGCTATGGTTTAGAAAGCTTTGTCTACTTCAGGTTGACATCCCACTCAACTGTCCTTGTGTCTATCAATTTGTGCACATTAGTACAGAGCTCTTAATCCAGCTGGTAGACGTGTAAGTCACAGGGAAATTTGACTGTACTGATGGAAGTGGATGTGAAAGCTAGAGCGTGTGCAGCCAGCTATTTCTGTCATTCTTGTGATTCGCACTGCACTGCAAGGGACTAGGAAATTGCAAACATATAATTCGCTTGCTATTCAAGGTTAACTTTGATTTAATTTGGCAGGGTGAAAGTAGTGGTTAAGGAACGGCCAGTCAGGTTCTTTATTATTATTATATTAATATTAGCCAAAAAGCCACATGAATAGGTACGTACGGTACGCATGAAAATCTAGCAATTAAGACTGACAACCTCTCGGGGTGTCTCGCAGGTACACACAATAGTAAAGTCACTCTGGCTGTGACAACCGCTGTCGCTTTCTATGTGATCCGTGCTAAAGCCAGACGGTCAGTCTGATGCCGACGGTTACGTTCGTAACACAAGAGATACTTGCGAATGTCTCCACTCAGAGCATATATAATAAAAGGATAGAAGCTACCATGAAGAACTTGAGCACTAAAGAAAAACTTTTCCCAATTCTTCACCCACCCAACCACACTCTCACTCAGTAGCTGAGGAGGCAATTGGTAAAACAAAGCGTGGGTCCCACACGGAACTTTGATGGCAATGAAGATGCTTGTAAAAATTATAGCATGTCCAATCAGTTTCTTTTGTCTTTTCCGGTAGTTAGTTTGCATGGGCAGAGTCTAAGGAACGGAACAGAGACAAATTTACAAATGGAATACCATTACTCAATGGCAACAAACTTTAGCCTTACATACTTGACAAGCAACTAAAAAGCGCAATTGGGAGACCAGGCGTATCCAATCTACAAGAAATTTCAAAAAAAAGTGCATTTAAAATCAAAACGAGTTCTTGACGAGAGAATTATACAGCCAACTTCTTAAATTGTATCGCTGTACTCACCATGGCCGAGCCAAAATGAGGGTAGCAAATACATAATTATGTAGCTTGTCGTCATATAAATAGCAAAGGGAACCAAACTGCCGAATATTTCCTTTGTCTGCAAGCAAAATTAGTCCATTTAAATCGTTCACAAAGCACTCAGTGATGATAGTAAATTGAACTTGCATTGTAACATTTCATCAAGTTGGTCATATTTGGGTCGTATCGGTAGAAAAACCCTCGAGGCATTTCGCACAAGAGGGCCAAAGACCAGATAATACCAATTTTCTTCACTGCTAATAACTTGGTTGCTCTTATCAGTGGAAATCTGACCCTTTCTGTCCTCTCCAGACTGATGCAAATCATCGTAAATCCCTGTGCTGTAACCATAAAGCCTGCAGAACCAACAGATATAAACTTTGTTCTAAAAAATATAAATTGTTGTGGGAGCGACTTACTGTGAGTACAAGCGTAGATTTTACAGTAGAAAGGTCCATATATATTCAGTGGGAATGTCATCTGAATATACAGTGATACTGTACAAAACATCAGCAATATGGATGATACCGACAAATTAGCCAACATTAGGTTCTCCGCACTTGAATAAAAAGAAGGACGTTAATCTATTTCTCCACAAAAATGCAATACTTTGCTCATGTTTGGATTGACTCAGCCCGTTCAAAGGCAAAGGAAGACATTGAATGTAATTAGCTCACCGGTTGAATCGTCTTACTGTACAAATGACAAGCAGAATTATTAAGTTCCCAATTAGTCCGAAAACAACGAACGCAATGAGCACAGGCGTGACAAAGCACGTAGCTGCTAAATTCTGACGGATTATACTTGCATCCGTGCTGCTGAAATTAAAGTATAGAGATGACACACTGTTAGGCTGTTCACTCAGAGGATCCATGGTGGTTGATGCTTACACAAGCGTACCTCTTCTCACACTGAGCAAAGTTTTCACCTGGAAGGCTCCATATAAATAAATCTTTGCTGTGAGGACGCAGAAGCTCACGGCTTTTGGTTTCTCATGGTTGATGATAACAACCTTACTTTTACCTTGGAGAAAGTCATAACATATTACTTTCTTCAATGCTGAAAACACTGGTCAGGCGAAAGAATCAGGAGCTTGTAAGCCCGCGGAAAGGTTTGATGCTAGTACATATGACCTTGACTTTCTTATTTCTAATGCTCGTACTCCTACGAGTTCCTTATTACTTTTACGTCGTCAAGGATCTAAATTTACACCAAAGTGAGAAAAGAAGTTGTGCACAACTCAACTTTGTATCACCCTATGAGCTCAGTCGCCAAGTGAAGCCCTTCAAAACAACACCTCCAAGTTGAACAGTTTCTCAAATCATGTTTCTTTTTGGAGTGAAAAAGTTTGTGCTTTGGGTATTGTTAGTCCTTGAGCTTCTTTGCGTGTTATTGCACCCGACAAATGGACACACATCACTTAAAGAGGACGTAGCCTCTGATGATGAGGACCAGGTGGAGGTTCACCCAGGCAACGTTCCACATGAAGACTTGGATGGTGAGGAGGACGAGGAGGAAAATCCCGAATTCCTAATGAATAAAGAGGAAAGCAAGGACGTCCGTAAGAAAATTTGTTTGAGCTACAAATTGAATGAATAATGTCCAGAGGAAACTGCTACATTTTAATTTGATATCTTGCTGGTTATTTGCAGCCTGCAGCTACGACAGGGATGAAAGCTTGAACTTTAGATGTACGAACAACGTAAAATGTTGCGTCACTGAGAAATGTCGAGATGTTGGCAATTTGGAACGAAAAAGGTGCCAGGAAATTTATGATTCAGCTAACAGATATGAAAAAATCTACAATGAATATAAGTCATCAAAGGGACTTTAGAAAGTTGAATACATCCGCGTCATCAGTTTACGGCTTTGAAAATCAACACAATGTATTAAACTTTGAAAATCAGCCCAATTTACAAAACAAAACATTACAGTTTTTGTTCTTTGCATCGCCTTCTCCATCATCCCAGCCCTCATCCTGAACCTCGTCTTGGTAGGGGTCCTCCTCATCTGCAAAGTCTTCGTCCTTCGTCTGTAATGGGCATCCATTTTTCGCGTACAATAACACAGCGAGAAACCCAAGGACTAACAATGCCCTGAGTCCACAGAATCTCAATATCAAATGAAACATGATTTGACAAACTTCTCAGCTGGCAGATGTTGTCCCCAAGGGCTCCACTTGCTTGCTGACTGTGCTCATGGAATGATATTAGGTTGGGTTGGCCACAACTCCTCCTAATGCCAAGGCTTCTATTTATACATTTGAAAATTTAAATTTAACCTGGATATTTTAGCTCAGTTTCCCACTTAAGCTTCTTATTTTGCTTGCGTCAACTTTCTAAATATAAACAAACATACTTTTCTAGCGTGCAGCTTTACTTAATTCACTTGCAATCTACAGCCCAACGAGCCTTATCCTAGGTGCTTAACACCAGAAATCGATTTCCTTTGCAAAACCAATAACGATTTCGATAACGAATATCACTATCACCGCCAACCAAGCAAATGCCATACCTTGAAAAACCCACCACGTCCCAGAATTCTCAAAAGACAAAGGATCCACCTTGTTTTCTTGGGCAAGCTTCTGATCATTATACTGTAGTCCCGCGTCGGTGAACTTGATGTGGTTCCACTTCTCCCACAAACCATAAAGACCGGAGCTCAACAGTACTTTCATGCGGTCAACAAAAGGACCCATAAAGGCGGGGTGTAATCCACTCATGAATTCAAACTCAATTGGCATGGATAAATATAAATCGTTTGCGCCAAAGTTGGTCGCTACTCTGACTTTTGAATGTTTGTGCATGACTTCGAGAAAGAGCTTCCAGTAATTCTGAAAGTCGTTTACACTTATCAAAAACGCTAATGGCTTCTGTGACTGGAGAAGGACATTGCTTAGGCATTCTGTGTTTGCAGAAAGAAACTGTGAACGGAAGTACAGGTTCTCAAGTTTCAGCTGCTCATCTCTCAGACGCTGCTGCTTGATTGCGTTAACTGGTTGGTCGGTTGCTGCTGACATGACTTTTGCCATTTCAAACTTACTTTGTATAAGAGCATAGAACGTGGT
>JAQIWI010001304.1:0-17354 GCA_034698825.1 Deuterosminthurus bicinctus | reverse complement strand
TGTCATTCCCATTCTTGTGAGCTGGGGAAGTGGGCGGGAATACTAATCCTTACACTCTGTGAGTACCTGTTAGCGAATGATCCCGTCTTTGGTTGGAATACTGGATTGTTTTTCTAAGGGTCCCATATATATTCTTGGCCAAAACTGAAATCCTCTGCAAATAATGATGTCATTTCTTGCTGGCTTTGAATTGGATGAACGAGATGCTGACGTGTTGTGATTCTGTACGATTAGCTTACAATACATTCTTTGTTTAAAATCTATAGGGTCAGTTATCCTTCCAATCCCAGTTTAATTCTATGAATTTGATGCATATGCGAATTGCGGCAGAATCATTTCATTCAGTCGTACGAACTCCTCAAAGTTACATTTGCTGAGCAAATAACAACCATGGAATTCTTTATCTTTAAGAAATGGTGTGGAAGTTGTAGGGAGTGATTGTGATGAAGTGATTAGCGAGTGGAATTGACACGGCAGCCGGAACAGTTTAAGTAGGTGACATGAAGCACGCACTTGACTCCTTTCGTCTATTGTGGTGAGGGTTATTGGTCCTACTGTGCTGGCTCCCCATTGTTAACGTTACGGAAAATTCAATAGGAATGCAAGGGCTTGTGTATTCCATTAATCTTAATTAATGAATTCCTTTGTTGCATCATTATACATCTAGCCTGGACAAAGAGAAGGACGCTTTGTCGTCAATGTTTGTATTCGAATTAGCCGACTTACGGCAGTCAATACAGAAACTTAAAGCCTTTATAGTAAATACAACTTTGACTTCCAACCGGCTGGACATATGCCATGAGGAGCACAATTATGGCGTGCTAATTGCAGAGGACAATCTAACATGCCAGCTTACTCACTCAGTCAGTGAGCTGTCGAACTCTCTGGAATTCCTCAAAATCTCGAACAATCCCCTTGGAAAACTCTTCGCCTCTTGTCTCCATAAGCTTGTCCAATCCAAAAGTCATGGCCTTGGCCAAGTAATCCAGGATATTCTTTTCCAAAGTTGGTCCACTGCCATCCGGGGGCACAGACAAAGCTGTGATCCCGAAAACGTTGTACATCCCCATTATAAATCCTGGCTCACATCTTCGACGGAAGTCTTGAACTAATTCCTGAAATGATGCAATAGAATCAGCTAGCTGAGAAATCAGCGAGACTTTTTATGGACAAAGAGAATCAGAGAAAAATATTTACCTCGAAGGAGAACAGTGTAGGTTGTCCTAATTGTTCCGCGTATCCTTTGAATCTTTCGTAGTAGAATTGGAGGAGATTGGTCCACTCCTTGACACGCTCTTCCGTATTAATCACAAGGAAGATATAGAACTGTAAGTCCAGTGCTGGGCTGCCTAGGTGGATCGTCTGTAGCAGAGGAAGGAGATATGAGTCTTAATTGCATGTCAATTAAATCCAATTACCATTCACACCTGCCAGTCAACAATCACGCAATCCTTCTGTTTATTCCTCTCGGTTCCATTCCGGAACATCATGTTGGCATTCCAGTAGTCTCCATGATTGACCACAATGGCACATGATGGATTTCCTAGGTTGAAATGATGCGTGAGCATGAAGAATCCACGCGTTCGAAATTGCTCGAAGTATTCAAGTGCCTTTTCACTCCCTGGCGTTGGTTTCTCCTGGACAATCGTAACCACATTTGTGTTCATCTGAGCTGGATTTGCTCAGTTTGGAAAGCTGTAGTAGAACTTACCCGAAGAACTTTCAAGGCTCCATCGATAACCATTTGAAGCCAAGGGCCACGAGTAGTCTCACCTTCCTCGCTCCAGTTGTTCTTCGAGTGCACGTAAGGATACTTGGATTTGAAACCCTCTAGCTTAAGAGACTGAATGAGGGCGTAGGTGGCTGCATGGAATCTCGCAAGGCGGTCCAGGGCAAGCCTAATGAACGGTCTCGTGTAACTTACACTCTGATGACGCAAGAAACAAAGCACAAGATTACCTCCCATGCTCTAAGTTATGGTAACGATCCTTCTCCCCAAGCATTCTGTAGCCCTCACTGTTGAGATTAGCCAGGACGAGCAAATTCTCATCGGTGTGATAACATTTGGGGAAAATGTACCGGAGGAAACCATTGTAACTGCGGAGCAGAACGTTTCAGAATTGCTTCATACGTGCAATAAGCATGTGTGGGAGGCATGAGTGAGCATTATTTACGTGGGTTTCTCATGTGCAAACTGCAGCAAGTCCGGAAGGAGTTTACTGAAGAAGAAATCCTCCTTTATATAAGCTTGAATATTGTCCAGCGCCTTCCTTGCCCCTTCAGATGGGAGTTGCCTCTTGGAAAACAACATCAAGTTCGGCTGGTCATTCTGGAACGTCACTGTCACACGCTCACAAACACTGGAAAAATTGTTCCCTTCGGTATCAATGGGCTCAATTTGAACAGTTTTCACAGGATCTGTAACGCCATTTCGGAGCAAAATTTCTTTATATGTCTCTTCCATAGTGCTGCCCACTCTTTTTGTAAAACAAATACTGGATTCGTAGGACTGAGAACTTGGAGTATGAAATATAGATTTTAGCAATTCTCAGCTCACGCGGTCCTTCTAATGATTTCAGTTTGTCTCATCGAACTCATCTAATTGTGATAGAACCACTCGTATCCCCTGCATTTCAAGGTCACACTTAAACAGCTGATGTACAGCAGCTTCTGTAAAACTTGTTAATGTTTTTTTTTTATCTTACCACCTTCATCCAAGCAGAATGAGATTACTGCTACTCTGATAGTCCCCCGAACTGTTTGGGTGTAATAAGAGCCAAACCATAGGATTGATGGGTATACAACAATGAGAACCAATGCAGTAGTCCTTGAGACATATCCAGACAAACTTTTCTCATGTAATTCTATACCCGTCCGCGCATATGTCAATTCTCAGTGCATTCAAGGATGAGGCAATGCCAATTAACAAGCATTCCAGTTGTGCGTGCTTGAAATATGAAACCTTCGAGGTGCACATCCGAATTATTTTGCAAGGCATGCGGATTCACTGTGAAGGTCGAGCTCATTGATAGCCAACTCAATGAGCGCTGATGATTTTGTAATAGTGCAGCCGAAATTGTGGTTGTAAAAAAAGGTAAATACAGCGAACCCACGCGCTTCATTGCATTTCCTCTCTCACGAACCGTCGTAGGGGATTTTTCTTCGCATGTTCAGCCAACGCAGTCCAAAGGGAGTTGATACAGGAGGACTGGAAATGTCGTAAAACTTCACACTCATGATGATGAGGATGATAAGCGTTGATGAAAGAGCCGGAAGATAATAAAAGTCTCATCTCCTGACTCACATTTTTGAGTTAAACAAGGCCAGAGGGAGGTTGTAAAGTTGAATGTAAAATGACTTCCCGCAACAGTTGCTCTTCTCCTCATTTACAAAAGGCAAGCCCAGAATGTCTGCCTTGCTGATAAAAATATGCGGAGAGTATAACGACTATCACCATAATAATTCCTTGTACAAGCTCCCCATGGCCTTCGTATAGTTCATTTGAAGTGATTATCCTGTCTGCATACGCAATCATGTTTACACTACTGCTGACCGCACTGCACTTCCGTAGTTGGAGGGACCATGTATGTACATAGTGTACATATCATTATATTCTATGGACTGATGAAATCTTGAATTATTATCCCATTTCTCCGTCCTGACTTACAACATAGAGAGCGAGTGGTAGCCTTAATAAATGTGACAACTTATCATGTGTGACAATCTAAATGTTTTCTTCCCTCCGAGTTGAATTTGTTGCCTCAGCAGACTTTAATTACATTATGATTACATGAGGAAGGAACAGAAGTGGAAGTGGGCTTTTAATTGATTTTTATGACCGTTTTAATCATATTTTTTTGTCTCCCACAGGCTTGATAGCGGTAATTTGGCATGGCTTGCTAATAACTTATGGCAATGCTGTCGACCTAAGTCTGGAAAGTCTTGCTCCCTCGATAAATGGCAAAGGGTACGGCAGCCTTGAGGCGGTGAAAAGCTGCCCTGTGGGCCATTTCGAATGCGCCATCGACGACTCTTTGTGTGTTCCTCAGTCTTCCATTTGTAATAGTAAACCGGATTGTCCTGATGCATCCGATGAGAAGAACTGCGGTGAGTTTTTAGCTATTGAACAGGGTATTTGGTAATGGGAGGAACGAAGTTAAGTCTGTTTTTGAGGTCTTTGAAAAGTTGGCGATAGAAGTGCCATTGGGGCTGTCGTCCCAAATTTTCACAGAAGACCACAATTAATAAAGGGCTTAAATTAAGTCAACCACACCCTGGGCCATCTTGAATACCTTCTGTCCCCATAGTTATAACATGGATACATAATTTGTACAGGGCACTATGAAATATTTTACTTGATGGCGGTTAATTAAAACTTTAGACAATCATCACGACAAGAACTTTTGGGACTCTCTGTTCTTCAAGCGACCGGGTGAGGAAACTGAGGAAATGGACGATGTTACGTGCCAATGTAAGATTTTACTTTCAAATATTCTCTCATTTTGTTGCTGTTATGACATAATTCCTAACAGTATGAACATCACAAAGGATGTTCGCCTAAATGCAATGACTAAAATAACTAAAATGAAACACAATCCTTAAACGAATAAAGTCCAACTAAAAACAATAAGTACAATACAACATACAACACAAGTTGACAAGAGACAAAATAACAATGTTAGTTTATTCTACTGAAGATCAGAAGGAAAACTAGGTTGATGTGTGTGAAGTGAGGATAGAGAGAGGAAAGAATGGACAACATGATAGTTAGTGTAACTTTGATCGGTGTTCCGAAAATATTCTAATGTTACCCAAACGAAGGAAAATGCAGAAAATATCCTTTACACTGTGTAAATGGAGGGCAGCAATGCTAACATGAGCTTGGTTACTTGAGTCTCGTATCGATTTGCTCAGATTTTCACAAGTTTTTATGATGCCATAGTCGAACCTAGTATGGAATTATAGCGTGAACCATGGCTGTAAAGGAGAAATCGGAAGCAGTTGCTTAACATGGCCTTCGTGCTATTAATTACACCCTGGTCGTATCACATAATATGAACGTTCATGTCCAGCCACTTGTAATGAGACTCATGCTGGTAACACAATGCCCCACCCATTGACTTTCCTCTTGCACGAAAGGAACACATGAGGCAATTTAGCTACTCAATCGCTCATGTTAGTAATATACCATTTTATTGTGTAAATTGAGGCGACGAAAAGTAAGAAATTCTCAGTTTTTTTTATTGATACCACGCTTATGATCTTTTACAACCCATAGATAAAACTCGAATGGACACAGACCATGATGTTTACGACCCGGATGACATGACAGGAGGGAAGCTGGTCGGGAAAGTCTCGGAAGACATCCGTAGTCGTGGCAGTTCCGGTCTTAGCCCTGCGGTTGATGCGGACTGGGCTGCAGAGTGGGAACAAGACTGTCAGTGTTATGGAGAGAAACTTTTTTGTCAAAATTTACAAGCCGCTAATCTAACCGTGCTCCCAGGAGATGTTGAATTCCTGTAAGTGGCTTTGCTTGTCCCTGTCACTGGATTTGACAATTTTTTTCTTCCACTTTGTTCTCCATGTAATTTCATATGTTCTTTGCGATGCATACAGCCAGAAGTTAAACGAAGGTCAAACAGGTCTTTTGATCTTGACGAGTTAGCATTTTTTTGATGATTTGTTTTCAGCGACTTGGGAGGGAGTCGAGTCAACCTGAAGGAGTTCACAGCATCCACAAATTTTTTTAAATTGGAAGCGCTGTAAGTTCAAACTATTTCCATGACAATTTTCAATTTGTCGGACCCCTAGCATTCTCTCGACCTTCGGAACTTCTCAGGGGCAATTACCGTAGGCGTATCGGCGCTCAAAATGATCAATAGAAGTGCTGCATTAAGGAATGTGTGCCACTTATATGACTGGACAAAGTAAGCATCCAGCTCAATTTTCTAGGGGAGTTTATGTTTGAGTTTATTTTCAGTAAGGGGAGTTTATGTGTAAGTTTATTTTCAGTAAGGGAAGTTTTCATCGTTTTGAGTTCACGATATCTGCGTCGTTGTTTGAAATCTGTGTCATCTTTAAAAGCCATATACGAACTGAAGAAAGGAGCATTCTTGTGTGTATAAGAAATGGAGAAAGTTGAGAGAAGACAAGCCTGAAAGAGCTTTTTAATTTACATTTTTTCCAGATTTTTCACCCCACTCCGCCTCTCTAATGCTTGCCGTATATAAAACAGTAGGATATCCTCACTGTATACATGCATTGTCTTGGGAGCATTGAGGCCGAGAATTTGACAGTGTCGGCAAGCATGAAAAAGGAGAAGAAGACGGGAGAGTCAGATAAATGGAAATTGTTGAGAGATTTTAGAGGCATTTATGCCTAGCAAAGCCTTCATACTTTGTTCATATCTTTGAGCGCGTAGAATGAGGAAATAACTCGTGGCACTAACAGCTGGACGAAAGGGGCAAAAGAGACCATTTACCGGTAATTACTTCCTTTTCCCATCCCTGTAGGATTATTGCTGGAACATTACAAGGCGGCACCTTGAGCCACTTGTTATGAAAGCATGCCTGGAGTAGGAAGTAGAATTAGAAGAAATGAAAAAACAAGCTGAATCAATTCTCAGGGTGAATTCGCCGGAAAAAATTGGGGAAGCAGTATGTGAGTGTGAGTAATTTGGTATGTTAACCTCGAAGGGCGTGGAAGTCTAAGGTACTTCAAGTGCCTATATTTAGGGTCATTTCGTCACATCGAGCGCCGGCACATGCAAAAGTTTACGGATATTTGCTTAATGGACATTGCTTACAACATTCTGTAATACACATAGAGACCTTCGTTTTCTTCCCTTAGGATCCCTCCTTAGTGAAAACAAAAGATATCGCTCCCATGAAAACAATTGAAATTTTGGAGGGAAAGCTGACTTTCTTCAGCATTCTTCATCCTGTAGAGAAAGTGGAAATGAAATGCAAGTCTGTGTAGGTGATGCTTTCTTCTGCCTGGCTGTGGTAATGAAATCCAGAGAAAGAGGAAAGGAATCCCTCGGGACTGATATAGGCGAACTCATAGTAAATTCACATACACACACCGAGACATAAAGCCGGTGATAAAGGCTTGAATTTATGAGTGCATTTGTATGCGTCAACATCGTTTTCGGAACTCTTCAAGTATGTTGGCATCTGCCAATAGGTCCTCTTGCTCCCGCACAATCATTCCACATGCAGAGTTCCCATACAACCTTTTCTATTATTGTCTTCCTCAATATCACCACATGAATCCTAAGCACTTCCTTCACTCAACTTCCCTTTCGCCGTGGATATTGTGCCAACTTTGAGTAAATGAGAGAAAATGTAGTCCATGCCAACTGACAAGAACACAGGTGAAGGTTTGAGGATGCAAGGGATACCGTCCTTTACTTGAATATTTAATTGAATGTTAATGGAAGCGTGATATTTCCACAGAGTCCTTTCAAATTGCTTCATCGAACAGATTGCACCGGGCACTTTCAAGCGACTCACTCGAATGAAGACATTGTAAGTGATTAAATGAATGCATCTAATCCATTCGTGCATAAGCTCAACATGAATGTTGTTGTACTTGTTAACTTGTACGTATGTGTATATGTGTGTGTTTTACATGTGTTTAACTAGTTTATTTTGCTGGTAGCACTTGGTGGTATTTTGTAGACACAAGAGCTGTTGTCGTACCTCATTAGAGCATTTATAATGGGATGTGTGCAGAGGAAACTCCTGTTACTTTTATTGTGGTTGGTATTATTGTGTGCAGGCACTTGACAAGCAATAAGCTGAGAAGCATACCAAGCGGAACATTTGCAGATAATAGGAATCTTTATAGCCTCTTCCTAGGCTACAATCAAATCACGTCCCTCCAGTCAGACTCTTTCATTGGATTAACTTCCCTGCGTGAACTGTAAGTGTGTAGTATTCAACTACCGTATGAGCGGACGATAGCATGTTTAGCGACAGTAAAATGCTCTCGTTTAACAGGGATCTCAGACATAACCGGTTATCAGTGATATCCACGGCAACGTTTGCGCCTTTGAAGTCACTTCATAAGCTGTAAGTATCATGTGGCCACATAATGCCACGCTTTGTACACGTCTGGTAAAATTTAATGGTACATTAGGCATTTGAATCACAACGAAATGAAATACCTGCCTGAGGATTTCTCCAAGGAGCTGAGCGGACTTGAGATGCTCTCGCTGTCAGCCAATTCCATTACTCATATTAGGAACGGGGCATTCGAGAATATGACCTCGCTCAAAGGATTGTAAGTCTCGTGTTACTTCTCAATCAGTCCGGGGGTTGTATACACAACTAAAAAATAAATACTTGCGTAGGTTTTTATCCTGGAACCACTTGAGTGTCCTTCAAGATGGTGTCTTTTGCAACATGCATTCCCTGTTAAATCTGTAAGTTGGACTCGTTCTAACGTTCTTCCGTTATATTTTTAGGGGAAATTCCCAACTTAGTTTTCCTGCGTACTCCATCGTTTCCAAGCCTGTCATAATTGCCGTGAATGCATGCGAAACGGGTGATCTCTATAAGGAAGTGTGAGCTTTTGTGTACTTTGAGTAATGAGGTGGTCCTCCTTACCCTGGGAATTTTTTTCTAGGAACCTGAAGGACAACGAGATCATTCACATCAACGCAGGAGCTTTTTCCTGTTTGGATCATCTGGAGTCATTGTAAGTTAATTGATGCGCAGGATTTATTGGGCTCTCTTGGGGTTTCTATGGCGGTCAGACGAAATGTCAAACATCAGGAACAGTAACCAAGATCTTCTCTTCGCCCTCTCAACCGTTTCTCTGCAACTGAACTTTCTTGCAAAGTCAACAATCTCAAAGCTCTCGAGACTGAGGACTGAGACAATATCTGGGGAGCTGTGCAATTTTAATTTCAATCACGTGATTAAAAGGCTCGAGGGAAGCATTAAAAGTTTAATGGCCGTAGTAGGTTTGTAAAATATCGGTCAGTCGGCAGTGTGTTGGCGTATGAGAGTTTATTGATTGTAGCATGTCAGCACGACTGTTGCCACTAGAATGGATCCTTATCATCTATCGCAGTTGTACATGCAGGGCAAAAAGGACTCATAAATCAGAAGGCAAGGCAGTTACGTGGAGTTTGTATTCAACCTGTAGATATTGTCTGGCCTTAAGAACTCCCAAAAGTTGCTCTTCATCAGCCTTTAGAGGTATTTTGGAAATTAATAATTACTTTTCCTTCCCTCATGTATTTTCAGGAATTTGGAGAACAATCGATTCGGAGAGCTTCGGCAGCCGCGGCTTATCTTCGATAATCTGACAAAACTCCGACACATGTACGTTATTTATCGTTTCTCTAATGTTTTCTCTCTCTATCTCTCTTCTCCTTGAAATCCCTTCATGACGTTCAAACACTTTTCATCGGCTTCATGCTTTACTCTCTTTCGCAACATTAAGCAACCTGACATGTTCCTCTGGATGTAGGATTTACCACCGCGATCCTATTTTGTCGGAACATATTATTTGAGTGGCTGTAGGCCAGAAGATTATAGGATAATTGACGTTGAGCTGTTGAATCAGCACCCGGATTTTATTATATTCAACGGGGACATTGCACAGCAAGACTTTTTTATACTGAACTTTTGTAGACTGACTGCAGGAAGTTGGGCTTTCAGGACCTAAAACGGCCTACGACTATCTCCAGGCTACTTTCAATGTTGAAAGTCCAGGACGAATGGATTGGTATTTGGTTCGGTCATCTTCTGAGATGTTTACACATATAGGCTCTTGTCGCGCCACATGTTCCTGGATGTTTAATGGATCGCCGGTTACTTTATCATTGCTGGAATTTCTCTATATACAAACTGTCCTACCGTTCTATCCATTCCCTTTTGCTGATAATCTCCGTTTGGTACGGCTTTCCCCATCCAGCATTCTCGCTCAGCTCTGACATATGATTTCCTCCCGCATTAAGAGCCACTGAAACCGCTGTAAAGGGGTGTGAATTCAAAGCAAACAAGACTCAGGCAATTCAGCCTATTGAAAAGTTGTTGATGGTGCAGTAGAATTTAAAGACTGCTATGATAAGTTGTTTCCGTGGCTTCCTTGCAGGAGGTGAGGTTGATAAAATATATCTCAGCTTTTCCAATGAAATTTGAACTCTATTTTATGTCAATTGTACCGCACTGAACACAAGCTACACAGATTTGATAAAATAATCCTCCAGAGAAAATAGATAATGGATAAGTTGCGGGTTAAATGATGGAACACATTACAGTTCTTTGTATGTTATTTTTCTACAGCTACTTCGACCAATTCTGGATGTGCTGGTGGTCTCCGCATGTGCGCTTCTGTGAACCGAAAGGAGACGGTATTTCATCCGTGGACAATTTACTGGACAACATTATCCTGCGATCTTGGTGAGATCATGTTTTATTGCCGCCTTCATCCCCACTCTATACTTGTCAACAAGTAGTCTCTGGACATAAGCAGGCCGAAGGGAGGCCTTTGTGGACGCATGTACGGAAAGCAATTTCACAGCTGCGCTGTTTTTTTTTGCAAACTACAGATCCATTCTATTGCTCATTTGACATAACAAGGTCGTTCCATGGTACTGGAAGGAAATTAATCTCGTCCTTACGCCAGACGAGCCTGCTCTGCTATGTACATGAGATTTATTTCTAGACTTGTTATGAACGCTATGCTTCCTTCCTCTAAAACTGCCGAAAGTGCACTGTTGATGGTAGAAAACAAATAAGCTTCTCTCCCCTTGAACTTGAACCGGAAGTTCAAGGGATGCTCAAATAATATTACAACAGTCAGTTAGTTGTCTCCGACTCATTTGTTTAGACAAATTAAACTCTTTTTTTTTTGCAGTAGTAAAGCTGAGTTGTATACTGATGGGAGTTAGAGACACAATATGCACTTGTCTTATGATCAACTGTGCTTTTACGCTTGGATAAACTAAGCCCATTTATCAAGGGCAGATGCGTGAGGGCTTTACAGGATACATGGCAGCTCATTTGAGTAGCGTGAATGATGAGGCCTATGAGTTTCATTTCAGCGTCTGGATTATGGGCCTGACTGCCGTAGCTGGGAATCTGTTCGTCATCGTGAGCCGGATGGTCCTGAGGGAGCCGAATCGAGTTCATTCTTTCTACATAAAGAATCTGGCCTTTGCTGATCTTCTGATGGGTGTCTTTCTCCTGTCCATTGCTGTTCATGATGTTAAGTTTCGTGGAGAATTCCTTGCTCGGCAGCATTCCTGGAGACATTCTCGTACCTGTCAGCTTTCTGGTAAGCTTGAAAAATATTCAATGCTTTTGTTCTTAGTGAAAGCTTGGGAACTATTGAAACGCATGCTGATTCTAATTGTATTCGTTGATTGAGATAGGCATACAGAGCTTTATCACCTAGAGCATTTATGGTAAAGCCAGTGCTCAGAATGCATAAAAGAGCGATATTTCAAGAATGGTAAAAGTCTTAGCTTTTTAGCTGCTCATGATCAACGTGTAGGAGTTTTGGAAGTTGTGATGGCGTTTGACTGGGTTCTTTCGGTGTGAGGGGTGCGTATAATTATATATCGTTTTCGCACGTTTGCTTGGGCTCTGGGCTGTTAGTGTCCTTCCTGATCACGACCTGTAGCATAGTGGTCCTCCAGAATCAGCTCATTCCCACAGAGTCAGCCCATTTCTACAGAATCAGCCCACTCCCCAGAATCAGTCCATTCTCCCATGGCTGCCTTGTCCCACGAAGTCGAGATATTTATTACATGTACTGGAGAATGGTGATATCTAAATTGAAGCTGCTTGTTGCAATGAGCCTTATTTTCTTTGAGCTCACAATCTGCACTTAAAGTAATAGCTTTATGTCGTAAGCTCCTTGATTAACAAAGACCTTGCTGGATGGAGCTATGAAGACATTAGAATCAAGGGGATAGTCTCCAGTGCAATAATATGTCGGGCCGGGTAAAGTGAGTGGAATGTTAACAAAAAGCTTATGAGATTTTGGGCTGCTGGTCCTTTTCTTAGTCTTGGCCTGCTCTTTTTTACAATGGTCCATGAGGACGAACAGTTATAAACGGCTTCCTCTGCCTATCACTTCCGCTTCCCTCTCTTCCGAATCATTGATCAATGCCGGGAAATAAGCCCTATCTCTCTGTCCCTCTCTGCTTTCCAGACATATCCAGTTCTACTGGAGCCCAGTTGGTAGTTTCCAGTTGTTGCAAATTAACAATGTCTTTAGCTGATATTCGATTAAGCGGAGCTGATTCGATGTGGATAATGAGTTCGGGGGCCCTTTGGAAATGTTGAGCATGATAGCATGAGTTAAACACATGTTCGTGTGTGTACAATTTTAATGTTCTACTGGTGTGGGCAATCGTGTAGGTCGAGGATATTAAAGTCTGTTTGTGACAATTTCAAAGGTCTGTTACGTGACGGATTTTCGTGCTCGTTGCAGGTGTCCTCAGTACGTTGAGCTCGGAAGCCTCCGTGTTGATCCTCACGCTGATAACACTTGATCGATACTTGTCTATCGTCCGACCTTTTGCAGCGGAAAGATCTCGAGCCTCGATCATCCCTGCTTTGGCCATCGTTAGCTTCCTCTGGGTCCTGTCCTTCTCTCTCTCTTACCTGCCGTTGTCTGGAATATTTTTTGAGTTTTTCGGCTCAGACTTCTACTCCACTAATGGTCTCTGTCTCCCTCTGAACATTCATAACCCTTACGACCCCGCTTGGGAGTACTCCTTCGTCCTGTTTGTCGTCATAAACTCCTCAGCTTTCTCATTTATTTGCTTTGCCTACTGGAAGATGCTGCGGATTATCCAGTCCTCTTCGCTTACCATCCGGAGTACACAGCAGAAACAGGACACTTTGTTAGCCAAGAGATTCGGACTGGTTGTCCTCACAGATTTCTTGTGCTGGGCTCCTGTGATCATTGGCAAAACTTTGGCCATGGCGGGTAAGTTTTATGTATAGCATGTATCTACGTGTGTTCTGCTACTTCCTACATGGGATCTTGTTTCACCATCGGCTATCTCTCGACATCCCGCGTACAGAACTTCCGAAGGGTTCATTAGTTCGTCATTTTTAGTTGAGTCGGATTCATGAGAAAGTTGTTTCCTGTTTCCAAAGGAATGTATACGTCTTATTGCTTCAAACGTAGTACATTCTGAAGCTAAATATGTTTTTTTAGTGGTAAGCAGGACCTTGGAAGGAAATGATATGATTGTCTCGTGCATGTGCTTTCAGGTGTGCAGATACCTTCGACAATGTACGCCTGGCTGGCCGTATTTGTACTCCCTGTCAACTCGGCACTAAATCCCATTCTGTACACGATGACGACCAAGCTATTCAAACAACAAGTAAGCCATTGCTACCAACAGCATTCCCGCAGTAGTCAGCCCAAACATTGCCAATTGGATTTCCGGCTTATTTTCTGATTGGAATCAAGCAATTTGTCAGAGTACGCTTACACTTTATGTATGTACAGCCGTATGTATTCCGGTTGACGCGGCTGCTGCTGATGCCGTTTAGGTACTTAGGGATGGCATGAGATGGCTTGAATGGTAAATTTATTTCATCTGCCGTACTTTTCATACACAACGTTCTCTCTCACTCTTCCTCTCTTGAGACTCAATACAGACTCCCAACTTTCTTTCTCGTTGTCTTCTCCCCTCTTCTCACTGCACGAGGGAGACTCTTAAGCCTCTTTGAAGCAAGCATATGCAAACATAAATCACGAAACTTTCACCATGTGCCTAACACATAACACCAAATTTCCGTGCAATTGCAGTTCCATTTCATCACCACCACCATGGCCAATTCAGAACGTAATAGCTTGTCTCTAGTAAATGATACCACCTCCCTCGTGCCACTGCAACTGCCCTGAATGTAACTAAAAATATAAAAATCGCCATTAATTAAGAAAATAATCCATTACAGATGTCCAAACTAGCGGTTGGATTCAGGACAAGCACGCGGCGGAGTGGTCAGTTCGACGAATCAACTGCCTCAATGTCAATTTTTTATCGCAATCGCACACAAAGGGTGAGCTAATTACTGTTTTCTTTAGTATGGGTCGATGTAAATGAGCCTTGTTATGTTCCAGACACTCACATCGTCATTTGGTAGCTCACTCCGACGCTCATCAGTCAAGAGCAGCGTACGGAGAATGAATAGAAATTCGGTCCAAGGGAGAAATCGATTAGCTTCCCCGCATGCTGGAAATGGAACGGCTCTGACAGAGCGTGTGTCCCCAACCCTGACCAACAACGGCAGCTTTCCTCGACCTCCTCCCGTTAATATGATGACCACATCTATGTGTGATGATGGATCAAACCTCACTACCGTCCATACTGTAACGCCAGTTGTTCCTTTGGATGCTGAAATCTAAGCAGCACCGGTCCATGTCTTTTGTCATTAGAAATCTTGACTTCAATCTAATAGATCGTCAGTTGCGGTCATCTACAAATGTATTATATTGGTGTACTCTTGAACATGTAAACAGATTGTTTCATGGGATTTTCTCGTCTAATTCTCAAGGTTGTGATAACACTGTGGATTAATATCACAGATCACTCTGCTATGTATTGCAGAAATCTTGTCGTTTTTCATGATAATGTGATTGTTGTACAGCTTTTGATGTTAATTTTATATGCATTCTGAATCAAAATGGTAGCTACTTAAGACCCATCATGTTCTTATATGCAGGCTAATGTAGACATGAGAAATAGAAGTCAAAATAATCGTTGTAGTCGTCCGAACAGATTTCTGCATGTGTATTTTTAATGCTGAGTAGTAAGACCGTTTACAGGAAATGTATTCTGTAAAGCGTTCAAAAGATTCAAACATGGAAATGAGCCATGGTATTTCCATTAATGTTTGAGCAAACGAGCAGAAATTGTCAAAGATTTCTCGCATTTTGATTATATGCTCCACATAGGGTTAATGTTCAACGATATAACTCCCAATACTGGAAATTGAAAGACAGTTTTATTAGGTACTTGTGATTTGGTAATTTGGTATTTGTTTATTTTGCTTTTGTAGAATTGAAGTTTTGATAACGTCGTACCAATGTAAAAGTATTTCTGTCTCCTTACTTATATTCCTATATGAACTACAACAATAATTTATTTGATGTGTGGAAGTATTTGGTATTGTGTTCATCTTGATGAAATTATCCCAATAGTAATGTGTGAGATGAAGGTAAATATTTGAACAGCAAAATTTGAAATCTTCAGGACCACAATAGCGCTTGACCAAGTTAAGCCCTAAGAATTTCCGTACATTCAATGTCCCATCTGCCAGCCACGTGAGTCTTTATTTACTGTTGACAAATAAATGTGGAAAATACTGAGAGGGAAGTAAACTGCCGTCATTCTTGCAACCTTATAGTACTGTCAATTTGCCATGCTGTGGCCCTAAAACTTGCAAGCTCCACAAAGGATGACAAAAGTTCGCTTTTAAATCAAATACCACAACTTTCAACATTTTTACCCAGCATGTTCGACACGTGAATCTTTTGTGATCCACTGGAGTGGATAGCCAGTGCTAAACTGTTCAGACTGACTGAGATGTGTGAAGTCTGGATTAATCCTGGGCTTTTCCAGCCGCTTAGTCGTCTGAAGGTCTCTGTACAACCACTTAGACACTGAAGAACGAAGGACACACTTACAAAGTTTACAGTCGAAGTAGTACAATGTCACGTAAATACGAAGATGGAGAAAACGAGGTTTCCATGGAATGCCTTTGTCATATCTCTTGTGAAAGGAAAGCAGGTAGTGCCAGAACACAAGTCTTTGTAAATGTTTATGCGAGGCATTCCTCTGTGGCTTTGTGGCCGATGTAAAAAATCTCATGCTATTTCCACTTCAAGACAGCCAATCTTTGCGTCTGTATTCAGCAACAATATTTCGTTTACGATTTTGCAGAGGTAATGTACGAATGGCGAAAGAACTCCTCAGCAGATCTCTAGGCTTTTAAGCAGCAGGCATCTTCCGAGCGGCAGGTCCCTTCATTTCTTTCTTTCCATGGGAGGAAATGGGAAATCGGAGTAGCCAACACGTTGTTGCTGCTGTGTGTGCTGAAATTATGATGGTCACACATAGTTCCTAATACTTCCTTGTTTGAGCACAAATAAAATGTATGTCAGCCTCATGTTTTTTCGTTCATCATAAAAAAATCAACTACCATTCCACAAGTTCGCGTTTCTACAGCTAGTTCTCAGAAGGAAACGGGCCGTCTCATACTTGCATTTTCATCTATCCACATTTCAAAGGCTCATGACATGGAAAAGGGTCAGGCAGATTTGAATTCTGTTTACTTTAGCAGGGGTTGCAACCCAACTGCTTGGTTGAAGTGACAAAATTTCTGAGTGACGCGCATTTTTAATAACTGCTGATTGCATAGTATGTGATGTGCTTATAAAGCTCCCATTAAGCCCGCCGAGGCTATAGCCTATTGTGATCCTTATATTGCTTTTTCGTACAGTGAGATCCTAATCCTACCCGTGGCGTTAATACGGGTCACAAGCGTTATGCGTAATGTATCCATAGGCGGGTTGGCTTCACCCAGATGAGGTATGCTATAGGAGCTGTGATATGCGGTTAGAAGGCAATAACCAGTACAAAGACCTACGGAATGTTACTGAGTCCTTGCCAATTTTTTGTAAAGTCAGCAGTGAAATCTTGAACATCCGGAGTTGACTCATAGGTCGGTTGAACGGTAAGTTGGGACTAGTGTACAATCTAGTTCGATGACGAGATACATGCACCCAATCTTTTATGGCCACTATTAAGTGGCCTGTATGGTGACTTGCGGGAAATGTTCACGTCCACATACAGCCTCTGACGAGGCCTCCCGTGCTAGAACATCAGCTCTTTTATGACCAGCATCACTGAAAAGCATCTCTGACTTAATTTATGTTCAAGTGGACCATTTGAGACACTTTCTCGAATGGTCAGAGATGGAGGCAACCTGGGTCAAAGATAGAGTACTTCTCAGTATGAAAACTCAGAACTTTTCACATGAACGCGCGGGATGTGATGAGCATACCTGTAAAATAAATTAAACATTTAAATCTCTTTAGCATAACACGTTAGTCATAATCCAAACTATGATAAATTTTAAGCGTGCTACTGTACCCATTTGACCTGCTCGTCCTGGTATTCATTAGTGAGGTGAATTCAGCTTATGCAAGACTTTGTGGAGGAAGGAAAAATACCTGGAAAATTCCATCTCCTGGCCTAGAGCGCAAAAAAAGTTGTACAGGGTCCCACACAATACCTTTCTCCCCCCCTACAGCAGTAACCACTGAACCGATTTCGGTCATATATAGCTTAAATTAAAGGTAAT
>JAQIWI010001303.1:0-17355 GCA_034698825.1 Deuterosminthurus bicinctus | reverse complement strand
GACGGGCAACTTCGACATGGGCGAGCTACCGTTTTGACCGTTGGGCTCAAAGAGGCCCCCTTGATAGTTTACTCGGAGAAGCGGCGACCAAAAGTAGATAAAATTGTCACTGCAATGCTTTCTTCCGATAAGGTAATTACAAAGCTCGAGTTCCTGCCCCTAACTATCTGGCAGTGTTGAAGTATTATCAGTCTGTGACGTTTATTTTTTTTAGGTTTCAATTGTTTCGTGCGGGGTGAGGTGCTGTGCGTACATTTTTATCTACTTGATCATGAGCGAGCCGCAGACTGCAGTCCCCGTAATGTTATCCCAGCCATTTGCGAAGGTAAGTAGTAGTGTTTTTCTTGAAGTTGATGTGGTGATGGGAAATGGTGCTAAATTTTGTTTCGTTGTCACCTACAGACATTAAATAATGCAAGTAATGAAGTGAAAGTACTGCTGGGAAACGCCTGTGAGCTGATTGGGAGGAGGGTGTATCCTGGGCTGATCCCTAAGGATTTAATGCGTTATGTAATCCCAATGTTGGTAAATGGGACGAAGGAAAAGAATTCCATGGTACGAGCGTCCTGTGAGTCCGCATTGGTCAGTCTTCTGCATCTTCGTCATGGCGACGCCACAATGAACGTAAGTATCTGTATTGAAAATGATTCTTATTTAGTGTAATATTGACACAACTAATGACAAAATTGTTGGCTGTAGGCATGCCTGGAGGCCTTGGATACTGGAGCAAGTGAGGCGTTATCTGACGTGATTAGCAAAGCCTTACGGAAAGTGGTGAATCAGACTGAGGGGAAAGCGCCCGAGATAGATGATTCTATACTGACGTAATGTATCTATCAGATTTCGTCTGCGTCAGCCAAGAGTTTTTTTGGGCTGTATGCGGAATTTGTTACGTGTTTCAGCTTTTGAATGTTAAAGAGTAATAATAATAATAATAAATGGAAGCATCCAGCATTGTGGATGGACAAAGGTGTTTTTTTGAGAACGCTCATGAAAAAAATTGGAGTCATCCATTTCATAGTTGTTAAACACTTGAGTATTTTATTCACGATATTTTTTCTCTATAATGAATAAAATTATGGTTATTGATTGACTGATGGGTCTGCGATGGAGCCTCAACTAAGATGGCCCCAACCCATCTCCATGTGAAACGACGACAAAAGTATGAAATGACTTTTTTTTTTACAAAGACAGTGTGAGACGACTCGACAAAATCACAAATATGAGCTACCGTATACCAAAGACTACTGAATGGAGCTCAATTTTTATAATTAAAGTATGGAGAATTCACTGCTAACAAGTTTACTTTCTATGCAATAATAACGTTTTGTGAGTTTCACAGTTTTTTGTAATATCTTTACATTAACTTTATACAAGTTTGATAGCACTCACTCACTCACTAGTAGGTATCTAAATAACTACTAAATTACTATAGGAATATCCAGAGGCGTTACATGCTAACGATGATGTGTAACTGGAAACAATGAGTTGGGTTTGCGAATTTGATTATATATATATAATATTGATGATGTTGAGGATAATTAGGATGAGACGCATGCGACTACATCATCAAAGATACATTTAAGCACGTACAAATATTATAATTTCATATGCTATTATTATATATCGTCATATTTGCCCTGGATCATTTAACGTGAATATGATACTGACTGCCATCAGCGAGGATTAGCTGTGGTGGGATATTACAATTATAATTCCAAGGTTCAAGGCGCAAAAACTCGGAGCGTTCTCAGAAGCGCTGAAAGATCTGCAGCTAATAATGTAGCTCTCTCCATGAGGGGTGCCATGAGACCATCAATATCATCTGTGGGCTTCCGCTCTAGAATCTGTGCAGCTGCTTGGACACTCAGTCGGAATGCGTGGGCCACTGCTCGGACCCGAACAAGGAGGTTTTGTGTCTGGAGAGGTGTGCTGGTGTAATGAACCACGTCCTCGCTGATTTCCGTTATCTTTTCCAAAACTGTGACACAGTTCTCCAGCCGTTCCTTCACCTCGCCCGGGGACGGCTTCTTGGTCCCATTCGCCAAGTTGCAGTCATCCGTGACACTTTTGACGAATAGCTTTGATGCTGTGACCAGTTGACGAGCTTGTGTAGCGAGGGCCTCCTTGGAACTCTGGAATTTCTCATCGTTCATGTAGATCCCCCCACCTGCAGCATGTGCTGCACCACATTGGCCTATGATATCCTCCAGACGCTGAACCACATTGCCCAGCAGATCATCGATAGTGCCGTACGCAATGATGGTTGGTTTACTATCAAGGGGAAAGCGGAACTTGTTCGGTGGACCAAGGGAGATATGCCTCTGCAATTAAAAATATAAACCAATAAACGTGAGTTGAAAAACGAGCTAAAATTGACTTTAATTGACACTGCTGACACGTACCATGTCTGAACCTTCTAAGGAATCATGATCGTAGTTTGACGAATCGCTGCCACACTCGTTCCTGTGAATAGTCCCGTTCAGTACATAGCCATTTTTCCTTGTGGCTAAAGGACTAGTGTGTGAGAATCGATCTCGCTCTTCAGCAGTCGCATTCCCATTGTAGCACCCTCGGCTGAGTTTAGGACTGCAACAGACGCTTCCACCACCACCACCATTTGTTAGCATTCCGTCAGCAATTCCATTGGAGAAAATGCTATTGCTCATCACAGAAACTTTGGAGTTGTCCGTAGTTTGTACACCCGCTGAACCCACGTACACAATGGTACCGCCACTACTGTCGCATGTCAGCGGATTCCCTTCCGATGACACAGTTTTCTTCAGTCTTGATGGAACCACGGGTGGTTTCCCTACCTTACTCTCCATGCTACCATTCACAGTGACTAATCCAACGCCGTTGACAGACTGCTGCGACAGACAAAATCCATTTTTTAGCTTCACATTCAATTTGTGTCAGTATGGGGACGGGGGAATGGGGAGGGAGAATAGTTAAAAATTTTCAAACCTGCGGCAATGGAACGGGAGGTCTAGGTGTGCTTCTGACTGGACTTTTTGGAAGTAGTGCGGGGGGAGCTCCAGTCTCAACAGACTTAACAGTTGCGTAACTGGCTGTGGAGTCCAAGGAATCGTCCGAGGAAGTTCCCACGAGTCCAACAGGGAACGAGTTATTACTTAAAGCTTCTTCGGATGTAGACAAAGAAATAGTGTCCCGCTCCGTAAACTATGTTGCAGAAAACACATGATACTCACATTCAACTTCGGAATGAGTTTTATTACGAGGGAAATGAAACATGTATTTACCGTGGTGAGATGACAGTTAGTCTCGAGGAGATCGCTCTGGGAGCAAGATTTACCCATGAATGGCTCTGGATAGGACTGGGAGGCAGCCCGAGCATCACTCGGCTCATATCTGACAGTAAACGGTTTGGAAAGTTGTTTATCCTTGCCCGGCAACAGCCCCCCATTACAATCTTTACTGGAAGGAGCTTTCGGTGGAGCTGCGACTCCGAGGAATATTGCTCTCCGTTGGGCAATACTTATTTGCGAGGGATCCACGTCATCCAAACTTATTTTCCCTTGCTCATCATCCATGTTGTCATTGCTTCTGAAATTCGGAAAGCATCTCATGTAAGTAAAAGCAAGCACGCACTAATGCTTCTACTACTACTCCAAATCTCAGTCCCACATAAGCTTTCCTTACTTGCAACCATTTGTAACACTGCTAGCAACACCAGCCGCGGCAGCAATCCCATTGGCTACCAATTCCGCCGTAGTCTTCTTCAGCTGGGACTGGAGCAGGGCAATTTTCGGGGATATTTTTGACTCAGTGGGAGACTTCAAGTTCTCTACGACCCTTGAACCAAGTGGGACATCCGGATTGGCAGAAGCAATTGGTGGTGGAGGAATAATTAGATTTGAAAAATCCTCATTGGCCTCCACAACTCTACCCGGTAGAGGATCCACCGTCGTACCTGGGGGTGGAGGTAGCGTCGTCATGGAGATAAACGAATCAATATCTTGATACTTCCATACAGGCCTGCTACATTTGTCCAATGGAAGAGAGTCCACCATTGAGTTTTCCGAGTCATCGCTATGGTAGCCTGCATAGTGTAATAATGATAACATAACGCTTATTATGTCATTTTTTATTACGATATTTCAGACAAAGTGGAGAGTCGGGATTCTGGTTGGGGAAAGCATGTGAGGATGACCAGCGCCTCAAACCCTTTGCAAGGGTTCGGGCCTTCCACACCTTCCGACTTTCATTGCAAATGGAAAATGTACAAGATAAATATATACATATACAGAAATACATATAAGTGAAAGAACGAACCAATTCCGATGCTGTCACTATCCATATTCTGAAGGGTGCTGGGAGTGTCTGTTCTGTTATCATAGTCGGGGAGCCAAAACTGGTGGAAATTATCCGCATGAATCTCCATTGCCTTCAGTTCCGCTTCCAAAGTCATCCGGTCTGCAAATGGAGTTGGTGGAGTACTCAAGGGATTTGGCAATGGCTTAAAACCCTCCTGCAAATCAGATTAAAAATGAGTTTTAGTCCATTCGACATCCAACTCTCTCTATCTCGTACCCATCTCACCATTCATCAGATTGAGATGAGAGGAAAAAAGTGTACTTACCTCCTCTGGGGTAATGGGAGGGGGAATCATTGTCAGGTCTATGATATCTGGGTCGAGATACAAGGTTCCCTCTGCAAAGTTGTACGGCATGGAATGCTCCTCCTGCAGTTTCCTCAGGATTTCCTGCATCAAAATTCCTCCTCATCATCATCGCTCACCCGTCATCTTAATGACAGCATCAATTATTCCACCTCTCAATAAACTTGTGCCCTAACCAACCGAACAAATACTAGCTTCCCCACAAACTGACACTAAGCGTACTCAAGTCAAGTGAAACTCCTCAAAAGGGAGAGTCCTCAACATAGAAACACTTTTACTCAGATTATTCTGCTAAATTCCCCCCGCACTGCTCCAGCCCATTTATTATGGCATCCATCACTCCATTTCAGTTGAGAGAACATATAATGAAGAAGACAGAAAACTCTACCTGGAAATCCTGACCGCGGTATGACCCATTGGGAAATGTATCCGGACTATGAAGTCCAAAGCTGGAATCACTCGTCTTCAGCATAGGCCGTGGTAATGGTCGTCTAGAGGGACTTTCTGTGGGCGTGCAAATCGAGTCCGTGTCACTTTCAGACGGCTCTGTCTCTCCCATCGTCATGGCTCTTATTTGCTCCACAGCGATGTTCACTGCCTCCGTCAGTCCACCATCTCCCGGGTCCTGAGAATATATATATGAAAATAAATCCAGCCCATTCCATCACTAACTTGGGCTTGTCACTTAGGCCGAGCTTTTCTCTCGTCCTTAATAACAATCATCATCCCCTCTCATTCATTTTTCAGCTCGTGGCAGCTCAGATGAGCACGGTGCAGGCAGAGTGAGACTGTACACAAAGCCACATGCTACAAGTGAGATTGTGTGTGTCTAGGAGAGACGTACGTACTATAGGAAAGTTACAAAGTGCGGTGAAGGGAACTGCATTCATGTTCACAGGGAGTCTCTTGCTCACACATTGCGGGCTGGGATAAAAGTGAATGAAAAATATTCTTCAGCCTTGAGAAAGTTGAGGAAGCAGACAGTAGACAGGAACTGGGGCTAATATATGTATAAATAAAAGGTCCTGCAGGGAGAGGATGTGACTTAGAGGAAGCGAGAAAGCCGGAAAGAATTATTGCACCTGTGACAGGAGAAGTAGGGAGTCACTATGTTTCAGTTGGCCCACAGCAGCCTGAGCTGCAGAGTGAGCTGCTGCTGTAGAGCTGGAAACATCCGAGTCCGTCTGGGAAAGACTTGATCGCAGGGATAATGTATCTGCACTCTCATGGTCCGTCAAATAATTCTCTGCATCCTCAACAAGTTGCTTCATCTCCACAATTCTTTTCAAAGCTCGCTGTAGTGCGGGTACGTAACATTGAGGGGGAAAAAATAGACAACGAGTGTGTGAGAAAGCATTGAACAAACAATAAATGAATGACATCAATCAAGACAAAAATTATCATGCGTGGCGTGTGCTCATATGGAAGCAGCAATCAATAAAGAACATGATTCCCTTACCTCATCATTCGGCTTTCGTCGATGCTGCTGCTGTTGCTCCTGAATGCCATTACATTCATTGTCATTCGACTCTAAGATCTCCATGGAGACGACTGATTGGAGATCAAATCCAAGTTTGTGACTCGAGCTATTTACCCCTTCGAGCACATGAGACGAGGACGACGTGGAAGAGGTAGATGAGGACGAAGACTTGGCGTTGAGTCGAGGGGACCGTACAGGAGAATTCAGAGTTAGGTTCACATTGGGATACTCAGTGACTGCGCCGTGACAGCCAATTGTCCCAGTGTTACTGGCACAGCGTTGGGGCATCTGGGGACTACGTGTCACACCGTCCGACACATTTAAATTACTCGCAGACCTGTTGTGGAAAAAAGGAAAATTTAGAGGCCTCCACATTCAGCCCAATGACGAATCACAGGACAAACTGAACCCAAAACTGAATCCACTCACGTCTTGTTCATGTTCCGGTCCACGATGCATGGCTTGTCATTAGGACCCATTTGAACGGCCATCTTGATCGGTGAGTCAAAGCTGGACACAGATCCGATAGGTATTTGACCGTTAGGAAGGAACGCACTACTACTTGGTCCTCGTTGTACGTAGATTGGATCCGAAGAGGCTATTGATGGATTATACGGCGGCGGTAGGGTTAGGTCGATTAGTTGTGTACAATTGTCATCGTCACCGCGAAGCAGAGACGGAACGTAGCTCCAGGCTGTCGGCTGGACTTGATGTTGGCCGTGATACGGCGGTGCTGTGTATATGATTCAAACAATTTATCAGTATCCTCATCATCTCACTCACGTCCTGAACCTCGTGACCTTATCTCTTCTAATTACTCCTTCTCCCCTGTACACTTTCGCCTACTAAACTGAATCAGGAATGACTTGCTCTACAACAAGAGCAACAACGATAGTTTCATTCCTTATGCAAATTAACCCGCGCATATACATAATCAGGCCGCCACTAACTTTCCTTTTAAGCTCGCTTTTCCTCATCATCTTACAACTCAACTCCGGCTCTTACCCAAAGTCACGAATAAAGAGGAAACTTGCTCACAGCAGTCTAATTTTTTATCTCCACACACTATCGCCCTGTCTGTCCCCAGTAATTATTCTCATTCTTCCAAAGCAGATTTCCCGTACAGAAAGTCACATTCAATTTACTACTCCGCACTTTAGTCCTGTGTGTTCAAGCTAACGAGATGAATGCGACTTTACACAGTGAGATAGGCAAGACAGGCGTAATCAGCCTGAGACTCGAGTCTTTTAGCCTCTTGAAGATTTATATGGATAAGGGAAACCCGAAAAACATAACATGAGTAGTACTACGTACATTTACAAGCAAGTAACGTGACACCAAAAACCGAGCCTCACAGTCGTCTTCACCTTTGCTAAATTCTCTTTCATGCAACAACCTCAGCTTAAGTCTCATCTCTTGTTCATGTAGCCAAAGGGAACTGAATATTTATAACAGACTCATGTTGCAAGCACATACTGCAGGAGCAATGTAAGTTACATTGTTAGTGAGGACTCGAGGCATTTCATGGTTCTTTCTCATGATTCCAAAAGCATTCCTCTCTGTAAATGCTTTCCCTTTTCTATTTCACCATAAAGGATATGAACTACCTGAGGCAGGGAGTTGAACGGGATCAGCTTGCTCACTTTATTTATACCCACAACAGACTCATTTCTTTCAACACATTCACAGACGGCTGGAAAACTCATTTTCCTTCCGAATATCAGCAGCATCCAACCAGCCAGCCCAATGCAGATTACCGACTGGGAGATGAGACAAATTTACGAGAGACTTTTGGACAGGGAACAACATTTTTGTGTGATCGAATTCCATCACGGACAGACTTTACAAGTTGCAAACACATCCTTCTCCATTTCTCCAAGTGTGATTATTTTTTCATTTCCAATTATTCCCTGCTACCCTTCGCCGTCAGACTCAGGCAGAAAGTTTAAAGTTGTAACTCCTGGCCACAACAGCAACTTTTACTCATTCAAACTCACAGCTGAATGATTTCAGTGCTGTATATAATGAGTTGAAAACTTTCGGCACCTTAAATGAGCTTCCATCATCATGACGACGAAGACAACAACAACAACAGCAACAAAATTTTCCAAGACTCATCTTCCGCTTGAGCAACTTTCAGTGCAACAAGACTTTCCCCTTTCACGCTCTCTGTCCTCCACATGACGTGGATAGAAAAAGAATTTTCTTCGGCATACTATTTCCAGAGTGAGGGAATGAAAGATGGTGGAAATTATGATCATGTGTGGGGAAGGAAGAGATTATAACTGAGACAAAGTATCAAATCTCCTCATAAATCATCACACTGTCTTTCGTCTCTTGTCACACCGACAAGGAAAGAATGTAAGTTGGAACGGAGCAGATTCTGGCCTGATTATCAGCTTATCTTACACGAAGACAGCCGAGCAACACGCACATAGCATCATTTATCTCATCCATTTTGTCTTTTTCTCACCACCCAATGAAATGCTCACACTAATGACGAGCACTGTCCCTATGTTTCATCATCATCTAATCTAATTCACTTGATGATTTCTAATTCTCTTTCTAACGCAACGGACATGTCATTTCCTCAGCTTCCTCCTCGCCCCGGAGGCAATAGAATTTCCCGTTTGGTCACAAAACCACCGCTGTGCTTTGCCAACGTAATCTCATAACTTGATTCAAATTTAATTTAACCTTGAAACGCAGAGCAACCACACAGTGCACCATGTCCTTCTGTCACTGAATTTCTCAAAGGAATTTTCTAATCTCCCGACCTTTCACAACCGCTACATAATGTTCAACCTAGTGGAAAATTAAAGCCTCTCACACTTGTTTCATCAGCAAATATAGCACTTTGCTATACTTTTCACCTTTCACTCCCGAGGCCTCAAGTGCAAAGAGAAAGTCCAGCTCCCCATTACATTCAATCCCAGCACGTCCTCAGCTAATTCACCATACTCACATTAATTTGGAACTGACACTCATAATATAATTACAAAATGAGTAGGCAGAGAATCATGGGCAGTATCATGGTACTAATTAGTTGGTTTTCTCATATAGTGCCATTTAAATTAAACAATCACTTTTTTTTATTTAACCTTCCAATTTTCTCATCCAAATGTCTTCATTTTCTCCTCCCCCCATTATTTTCATCAAGCCGACAAGTTTCCTCAGGACGATACTCCTGTCACTGCCATTCTTGTTGCTCCGCAAATGAAACAAATATATAAACTCAAGTGGAGAACTTTGAGTCACTTGTCCAGATGACAGAAGAAGGACAAGGATGATGGAGCTCATAAGACAACAGATGTTACTGTATTAAAACTGTCCCCACAAAGACATCTGTGCCCTCATTAGTTGTCCTATGTACTACTCCAGCTGAGTCACATTTACGGAAAGAATTAAGTGAGGGAATTTTAATTGAAAATATACACCCACACCCAGTTTTGACGCTCTATCTGTATGTGTATGAAGCAAAAAGTTTGCTTTTGTTCATGATGATGATGCGGGAACTCAAGTTGCTTACAAACATGTCGGCAAATATATACGCCACAGAGGGGAACAATGCGATGCGACCAGAATGCTCATACAAAGCAGCTGCTCTATATGTTTGTTGTGCAAGCAGAGAGGGAGAAAGGAAAACAATCTGTCCATCTACAGATCCAATGCGGTCGTATCCCTCTTGATCGAGAGTGAAATTATGGAGAAAGTAAAGTTCGGCATAGCGCATTCCATGCATATGTCTGCTCCTTATTTAACCAGTTCGCTTTAGTGCTTCAGTTGTTATTTTTTCTTCTAGCTGTAGTAGTAGCGGTCTGGCAGAACAAATGATTTCTTTTACACACGCCAAAGGAAAGCTTCTTATTTCCTTTGCTATACCCCGCCTGCTCCATGTAATACACAACCACTCAGTTTTTCCACCTTCTGACTAACAGTTGGAGTGTTGCCATTTTGTGCGACTATAGTCCTACACCTCTACTTTTCACCTCTCGCACACACACTTACACACGTACAAAAAACGTATCCTCATCGCGACTTTCCAAATCCACTTCTCCATTCCATCTTCCAGAGTGTGGAAATTTACGGGCCTACCGAGTACATAGAAAAACACACCGACATTTTCTCACACACACTGCTCACACCCCACATGGAAAAGCGGACGTTAGCATATTTTATTGCACTTTCCCTCCCCTAAAATTTTCTTCCAGCTGTTCTTCCGGTAGCAATCCAATCCCAATGGATCGCAGTAGTGTACCACTAGACAAGTTAACATCTACCTTGTACTTCCCTCTGTGTGACTAAACTGGATATTTCCTACTCTAGCAGCTTATCCAGGAAGCAAGTTGGGATAACTTACCTGAATCACCTTGAGAAGTCTGATCTTCTTCTTTATGGACGACCAGATGTTGCCCCGTGAGCAGGAAGTAGTACCCCTTTAGGATGAGAATTAATTCATCAGCATCCCGTTCCTCGAGGCTTACGACGAAATTCTGAAAAAAAAAGAATGAAATAGGCAAAATATAATTACACATTCAAATGCTGAAGCTGAGACGGGATTTTGTGCCCAACTTATTATACGAAACATTTTTATTTTTTGTTTTTTTTTACAGGTGCACAACGACAGCTTGCCCCTGCTTATGCATTCATTTCATATACAACAGGAGCAAGATTTCATAGTCAGATGGATACCAATGTTACCAACCTGCCTGCCAGCACACAGACCCCATACTTGTGAGAAACTCGCATATAGAACAGCAACTTATACTCTACATCTAATTCATGATTTATGGGCCTTAGCGGAATCGGAAACACTTGGTATCTTTAGAGTTTCCTTCTCCTAAACTTATACAGTCCTCCTTACGGATCATCTTGGCGTGTAAAATCTAAACTTTTAATTAAGATGAATCCATGAGCCTAGGGAAGGAAAGGAAGGGGAGAGAGCAGGATGGAAAATACATTCTTCTTACGCAGCATTTCTTCAATATTTAATCCACTCACACCCGCATTCACATTCAGCTGCTATGAGGAAGACGTGGAGGAAGAAAAAGCCCGGAAACAAGAGCCAACCACAGTGCAAAGTTAAAACGACCAAAATCTACACCCTAAAATTACACTACACCATTGGAATGTCCTGCACTGCTGCCTGTATGGCCATTCATCCACAACTGTCCCCATTTATCCACACCAACGAGACTCTTCATGATTAGTGCACAATTCAAGGGAAACCACAGGGTCATTGGAGAAGAACCCAAAACCACAGGGTCATTTGAAAGAAGCGGACGAGCAAAACGAGTTATTTCTATGGGAACCGGTCAGAATTAACTCCTCCGTACGAGTTCATTTGCTGATGATAAGACGAAAGCTATAATTAGAAAATAGTCAAAAAGTCTTTTTCATTCCTACAGTAGCACATAGTACTGCAACTGCAATAAAGACAGTAGCCACAAAAGTCTCACTCTCACAGTCCTTCCAGTCTAAATGAGTTACGACCAACAAGTTCATCCGTGACATATGAAGCTCGGGGAAAATATGAAACTGTAGTGCCAGAGATTTCTATAGTATATGCGTGGACCAAGAAGAACAGTGGTAGGTAATGGCACGAACGAAGGTTATTAAAAAACTTAGACGTGCTTCACACCATAGGGTGGCTTCCCTCTCTCACACACAACTCCAAAGATTAATAATCCAATAAGATTGCAGCAGTGGTGTCGGAGGGTTGAAGGGGCCTAGAAAGATTTGTGAGCAGACATTGTGAGAGTAGAGTGGAAAAACCTTTACATCCTCGGCCCATCATTACACAATAATAATGCTCGGGACACATAAAGTATTCATATGCCAAGTGTTTCCTTCCCAACACCAAATAAAATATCTTACTATGCACATGAATCAGACCCGCTGAGTAAGGAAAATCATGAATTCCACCGCACAACCTTTCTCTAGCTGTCACAAGCCACGATTACAACGAGGCCATTTTGGTCAAATTACATATCACTTGGAAAAATTCAAACGGAAGTTTAACGACCTCGTCCCTTCACATTATACGAACTTGCTGACATTCAAAGGAGCAATCTAATTTCATCTAACACACACACATACAAACTTCTTGAGGGCATAAAAAATCCATCTGCATGATCCATTTTCTCCTCTCATTCTTTAGTACAGAGCCTAATTGTTCTCTAGCTCAAAGGATTATTACTGAGTCATATAACTTTTTTTGTGTATGTGACTATAAGTTTGTGTGTGCATGCGTCCTCACTTGGTCGTTAAGACAAATTCAATTGCTTCTAAAATCACCAACTTTAGATGCTGAAACCCTTCTCCCAGCAAATTAGCCGCTTGACGGCAACTTGTGATTTTCAGTGTGCAATAATATCAGCAGCCCACCACAATTCTCCTTCCTGCTTCTCTACACCCGAGGAATTTAGCTTGCAAAACATTATTAGATTAGCGCTCCATTTCCTTTCCTGTATAAAGTCACTCGAGCTTTTCACGCCAAATAAATTAGCCGGGATAATAGGCATGTACAGACACACACACACTTTCACACGGCAAAACCACAAAGTCACGGACATAGTGGAGAAGTTCCTTGGAATCATTTCATGTCAAGACTTACAGTTTCAACCGGGCTAGTAGCCAAGCGTAGAATAAATTTCAATTCATTCTTTTGATAGCACATAAAGTCGACGAAACAGTCAGTCCAAGGCCTCTATCTCTTTCCCCCTCTAACTCTTCTATATATACGTACACACCCACACCGAAATTTCTCATTTCCTTCTAAAAGACCAGGATCAATAAATGTAATAATTGAATAGCCCACAAACGAAACGCCCACTACCATTTTGACTCTACTAATATACCGCTCATTAGAATGTAAGTGTACTTGATAAGCCCTTGCGGGCAACTATGCAGGGCCTCAGCAACATAACGAATAGGAAAATGTCCGAGCCAATTAGACTGACTGGACTCTATACATCAAATATTTTCCCGTCTATCTTTTATGTGAGCAGTTTACATGTAAAGTATAGCCCCTATCATTCATATTATCTATGGCCCATAAAGGAAAAGGAAAAAAAAGCGATCCGCAATCACTACTGCGAAATGATAGATGGAAATAAGACATTCACACACCATATAGGCTCACGTTCTTCCATGTAAACTGAGTTGATAGTCACGAATATGCTAAGCCATCAATTCTCAGTTCAAGGATCTTGGTGTAGTATGATGGAGGAGGAGGTGGTGGCGGTGGTGGGACTTGAAAAAGCAAGATGAATTTATTCATGTCTCTTCCTACACATCTCCGCGTCCACGTACACATCTCTTTCCTATCGGGACAATGGGAAACGGAAGCTATCCAGCTCTAAAATCACGGTTCGTTGAATAGAAATCCCGCAAAACCCTCGTCGTCAACACGGACTTTGTATACATAACTACAAGACGATACTTAGTGATGAGTGAAGAACTCTGCTAGTACAAGGTAAGGTAGGACGAGGTGACAGGCAGCTTTCTATTATGATCATGATGAGGATGATTTGGATCGTGATAAGAAGCTGGAAGAGGTGATAGACGAGGCTGTGCAGATATACACCTATATAGTTACAAATGGACAAGTGATAGAAAGGCCAGAGGTTAGGTTTATTTTCCAATCTTCTCACTGGCAGTGGAAGAATAAAAGACCAAGTCGCCGTGCTCAATTGCTCTCTGCTTTGAGTACATGTTGAAAGAGTGAGTGAGTGCCCGCCAGTCTCTTTCCCTTAGTCTACTTTTGTATGAGAGAGGCGTAAAAAACTATTTACCGTGTACGCGTCAATGCGGTGAAATTCCTGAGAGAAAGACAAAATCTATCGATTTCCCCCAACTTTCCCTCTCTTCCGCATCAATAGCATGAACAATTGAGCAAAGGTATATCTGGTCAGGAAAGAGAGTGTGAGTAAAAAAAAGAGTGAGAACCATGCCTGCCTTCTTTTTGACAGACCAGCAAGGAAGCAAGAGAGAGCGACAGGGAAGGAGATGGAAGAAAATGACTCAAGAAATTGATGAGCATCACTTTACTTCCCATCCCAATAATTTCACGCTCCTATCAACAACTCTTTCCCGTCAACCCCAACAGTGCCCTGTCGTCGGTATTCCCTCATAGACACACAGACACTCACACCTTCCAGCACTTCTACCTTCAAAGCGAACTGAGAAATTTACAAATGTCATGCTGATGGTGACATTAGAAGAACAGTGCCCCGAAGACTGTCACACTCGACTCTTTACATCTCTCTCGCTCTCTTTTAACTCTGTGTGCCTATTACTCAAATCAGCTCACAGGCACAAGCCTCTCTATTCCTTTCACAAATCAAATTCCACACATTTTTCCAATCCACTGATTTCTTATTCATGTCACCGTCGCCACTGATGTTCCCACACACACATCCATACACGTACACACCTTTTCAAATCATCCCAAAGTCAAACTTCCCTGCAAACTGACACTCTGCCTGATATGGTGGCAATGTATTTACTCACATCATCCTATGTAAATCCAGGTTGGGTCGTGCCATCGTCAATCCCTACTCCTCACTCACCCCCCTGACAATCACCGCATATAAACAAAGGATAGAAAAAGAGTGAAAGAAAGTGTTAAAATTTGGAACCTGAGCCGGGTTATAGGACGTTCGTTCCCACAGTCAGTCGTCAATCCTCCAAAGAAACTCGAGTCCACACAGATATTCACGCTTATACATCAACTCAGCACAATGGAGAGAGAAAGTAGGGAAAGGCCTGAAAGAAGCCTTCAGTCCGACTACTCAGCTCTGGATAGATTGTGAGCTTTTATCCAACTGAACCTCCAGTGGTGCCTGTAACAGTTCTTTCTCTCTCGCTCTTACTGTTGTATGCCAGACTCACTCCCTTCTCACACGATCCCTGCCAGATTCAACACGTGCAATGTATACGGCAAGTAACGGTGATGGTCGTTCTGGTGACTTGGTTTACACACATACAGTCTGTTTCCCTTCACAAGTTTCTTCAACTGCTGGGAAAAGTCTACTAGACTTGCTATGATCTACAGTTTCCTGCTGGCAAGGAGGTTGCGCGTAAGATTTCCTTCTTTTGGCCTCTCACACACAGGCTACAACTAACCGTCTCTCTCTCACACATACTTGCTGCTACTACTATCTATGCCCCGTTTCATATCTTTTTCCTTTCCCTTATTTGCCCGCCTCTCAGAGCTAGCAAGCTTGTTTGGACGGATAGAAAGCATACACAGGAGCGGGAATAAATTACGTATGGCTTTCTCATGTCATTCTTGCCCTCTGCATACACAAACATCCAATTACATCCTGTCTAGCATTTGCAAAGCCTCCGCCTATCACACTCCCCCCCTCAGTCCTCACATCCAGAGGAACAATCCATGTCTTGATCCTTGAGAATAAAATGTCCAAGCGATACAGAAGAGAAGATACTTTTTATGCTACACAAGTATCATTGCAACTGTCTTCATGTCCCCACGCGTGTCCTAAAGTACTACGTTAACATAACATTAGTCAGTCATTCCATTCTGGACCTATACTTTATGTGTTTCTGCGTGTTTTTCTGCCTTTCATATCTTATCGAGTCAGTTACGGCTAGAGATGAGCTTAGAAAAGGAATGTGAAAAGGCAATAGAGAAAGTGAGTCCTCTCCACTAATACAAGAGCAAGCGGGGCTCTCTTTTGCAAAATAGTAAAGCCGATGATTTCTACAGAGACAGAGAGAGGTCCAACCGAATAATAATAATTCCACTCGCTCCTTCCTTTCCCTCACAGTCTCGCGGAGAATGCCCCGAGTCTCGCTTTCTCTGTTCATGAAACTACAAACTAATATTCCCTGCTATTTTTATGGTCTGTCACTCAGAAAAATATCCCATGCTCTGAAAAAGGGAAATGGTCTTGGTCTGTAGTGTGTTCAACGAAGAGCAGAGAGGTGGTGATGACACAGACAACAAGGAGAGGGAAGAAGAAGAAGGTTTGGAAAGCCCACAAAACAATATTCATCCAGTAGGAACAAGAGAATGGAAAAAGTAAAGACACGCCGACATTCCCAACTGAGAATATACACACACATAAACCCTGAGCCATATAGAGCTATGAGTTTCCTTTATTCCAGGTGCACAAGTAATAACAATAATTCGGAAATTGGGCATAGTATTAGTAGAGTGGGAAAGCGAAAGAGAGAGTGATAATAAAAGTTTCATACCTCACGGTCGGGATCCTTGAGTTTAATTTCAACACGGCAGGATAATTCATCTTCTCGAACAACTTCCACAGAAATGACGCTTTCGATGTCACACACAGGAAATGGCTGTTTAAATGAGCAGAGAAACATAACAACAAGTATTATTATTTTGATACATCAGCAGCAACTATTACTACCAAAAGTCACGTCAGTTTCCCAGCGGCAGTACAGAACAGGAGCAAAGGGCTACCTATCTCCCTCCTCCTGTGAAGATCATGATGATGCTGCTGATGATAACGATGTAATGTGTAAAAATAGGAAGAGGGTTTAGAAGCTTTGGTGGGGGAAAAAATTGTCTTTTGATGGAATCATGGGGAGACAACTCTGTTTGAGCGGGCTCAACTCAATTAATGCTTCTTCTCCCACAGAATGGACAGAAGCTGTAAGCTTTTGTTGGTATTTCATTATGCCGCTTAGCGTCAAACACTTACTCTCATCCTCTATAGCTACTACCGAGCCCATTACCCATTTAGTCCAAACTAACTCAAGTCACAGAGACACGCACGCACACGTACGTGCGTCTGCAAATACTCTCTGAACATAGTAATAATTTTTCTCTATCACCGTATAAGCTTGCATTTAATTCCGTCTACACTATTTACACAGCTCCTTCAATTAATTCCCCCTCTCTGCTACAATATTACCCACCATTTTCTCCAACTCATATCAAGATCAAGTTTGATAGGAAAAAAGTCTTGATTACCCTCGGGCTTCTCACTACACAGCTCTTGCCTCAGAAACCACAATGGGTTTCATATGTGCACACGCACAACCATCATCACCAGAACTCGGCTACTTTTCATTCAGCCTTGATAACCCCAATAGCCACCACCAACACCATGGCTCAGTTCATCCTGTAATGCTTTTCTCGGACCAATAAGCCGAGAAAAGAACTTGTCACGAAGCTTTATAATCGACAGAGGATATATTCTCCGGAGGCCTTTGAGAATATTTATTTGCTCGTTCTATA
>JAQIWI010001302.1:0-17360 GCA_034698825.1 Deuterosminthurus bicinctus | reverse complement strand
CCTTGTCTCACATTTTGGATGTCAGGTCGTACTGCGACCTTATTTCGAAACTTTCGTCATTGGGAATACGTTTATATCACAAGCGTCAATGGCCGAAAGCAATGTACCGAAAATGCACATTGTCGTGATTTCTACTCAAAGGGGGAATACCTCAACTTATGGCGGGTGAACGTCGCCATAAGTACGTTCAGTTGCGGTGTTTACTGCCTACAACTGGAATAAGTTCGACTTCTGGCGGGAGAACGTCGCCATAAGTACGTTCAGTTGCGGTGTTTACTGCCTACAACTGGAATAAGTTCGACTTCTGGCGGGAGAACGTCGCCATAAGTACGTTCAGTTGCGGTGTTTACTACCTACAACTGGAATAAGTTCAACTTCTGGCGGGTGAACGTCGCCATAAGTACGTTCAGTTGTGGTGTTTACTACCTACAACTGGAATAAGTTCGACTTCTGGCGGAAGAACGTCGCCATAAGTACGTTCAGTTGTGGTGGTTACTACCTACAACTGGAATAAGTTCCACTGGCATGGCAAACTCTACGAGAGCACCCAATAGATTCTGACCTCAACAGATAGAAACTGACCTTACCCGACATATCCTAAAAATGTTACGTTTCTAATACATTCAATCACAATTTACAATGTAAAACTTGCAATTGAATGCAAAATTTAGAATGAAAATAGGGGAGATTTTCAAGAGAATTCTAGGGGACCAGAGCTAGATCTACAAATCGAAAATTATAAAGCGAATCTTAGTGAATTTTCAAATCACACTCTTTAACACTACTTAACCTAACGTCCTTGACTAAGTTCAAAGCTTTTTTTTATGTGAAAGGAAAATCACTGAAGATTTCTCTGCTGAGGAAAATTCTCCTCAACATTGATGGGCATTTCAACGTCATACATCTCAGGTATTTCTTCAGCCAATTGTTGGGGATCTTGTAGGCCAAAATAGGGATTTTGAGCGGAGTTGTCCACAAGCGGAAAATCAGGAACAGTCTGGTCTGCCTCAGGTCCAACGGCATCCATGGGATCATCATCGGGAACATTTGGAGAAGGAGCACGAAGGAAAGCGTCGATTTCAGGATCGATTTCCATCTCAAATTCAGATTCTTCTTCTGGCAAATCTTGTTGATCGTTTGGAACATTGTTGTCATCCATGTCCATATGGTGATTAATGTTATTGTTGTTGTTCATGCCATCAATATTTTCGTGATCTCCGTCAATTGCATTCGGGTGGTCACTGTTGTCGCTGCCAACATCTTGCACAAGATATACCGAATCTTCATTCAGTTCACTTCCATTGTTGATGTAATTAGTAGGAACTTGACCTTGGGGGTTCTGTTCAAACTGTTGATCGATCCTGAAATTCAAAAGAGACAGCAACACGTGAGGAAAAGGTGAAAATTGCAATCAGTACAAGATAGAAGACAGGAATAGAAATGGCCATTACGCATTCTCAAGTAAACCGAGCAACACTTCACGACCTTCATTATTGCCATCGTCAGTAGCTGGAGCATTGTTGTAATTGTCGCCATAATCACATTGTGCACTACACAGTTACAAGATAATGTGCAGAGTGAGCTGAAGGAGAAAGTTTGTTGACATTGCCAAACAAATTAAACTTTTATGACATCTTACACTACACGGCGGCAGGAACTGGCCTGTTGCAGCAAATTGTGATCCGTGGGTACAGCTCTATTTTCAGCTGGTGGTTCACAGTGGACTCTTCGGATCGACTTGGAAGACTTGCGGAAGTAAGGATTGGCCCAGGACTCTAGGCTTTCAAACGAGTCAGAATTTTCTGGCGGATTTTCCAGAACGGGAGCACTGGGGCGCATGGGGACAAGTCTGTCCTGCTCCTCAGGTACTTCTGTGGCTACCGAATCTTTAAAATTACAAGATTTGATACTTGAATCATTCACACGCTGATAGAGTCTTTTGTTAGCATGTGTTTCTGCTCTTTCAAACATTTATTTCGGATGTAATTATTGCTCTCTTGTGCAAATTCAGATGATTTTTCAAAATGAAATGCTCACCTCTACCCGCACCACGTCTGCAGGTGTAAAATACAACTCCAATGACCAGTATGATTGCAACAACTGCTGAGATTGCAGCCACACAGACTACGAGCCAACTGCCAGAATCTTCTGATTGATCTCCTTTTGCCCCAAGTTCTTGTTTGACAATTTGATCCGTCGCATTACTCGTCATATTCTCCTTCACCAGTCGGCTACAGTGCGGCCCAAGCTCCCCAAATCTATCAAATATTAAATGTTCATCAAATACATTTTACATCTTGGGTTGCATAGGGCCCGAAGGCTTTAAAAAGTAACTTTGCCGTCATCTGACAGAGTTTATGACAGAAATTTTGAGCCCCAGTGACTCTATAAGAGACTGTACTGCATTTTTCAGCAAAAACTCACGTCACTTTTAATCTAGCTCATAAAGATTTCTTCACGCATGCGCATAGGTAACATGAAAACACTCAGAATCTGTGCATATAGGCTGGAAAAACGTTTAAGACCCATAAGTACACAATGATTTCATGCTTTTCAGAAACGTTTGACTCATACTGAGCTGGCAGACTCGTGTAAGATCGAGTTACAATGACTAAGTTCCCCTCGTCAGCTTTTACTACAAAGGTTGTCGTTCTCAGCAGCTTGTTGGCAGTCAGTATTTGTAACGCAGACGAGACTTACCCGGGCAGGCAAGGTCCACAGTCAGTTCTTGAACTAGCACAACTTCTACTAGACTCTCTGTTGTACCGATTGCAATCCAGGCATGGAACACAATACGAAGCACCGAATTTCTGTCGGCAGAATTCTCCATGGTCGCATTCGTAATCACTTGTGCAATTCTGTAATTCAAAAAAAGTTAAAAAGTGAAAAACTAGCTCTGTGTGAGGAGTAAAAATATTGAAAAAAAAAGTCTACTTTGTGTGGAAATGCCGGCGCTGCTCCGGAGTGCCCGCAGAGCAGGAGCAAGACAATCGAGGAAACCTGGAAATTACACAAGAAAGTTGATTAGTTATTGCGATGAAAGCAATTTGGAAAGCAAAGTGCAGGTGAATAAGTGAAAGTGCATAGCTTGAATATAGCAGACAGGTGGTGAGTGCAAAAGCCAACAAGATCAATGATAAAGTGACTTACAATTGTCATGAGTACAATGAACTTGTAAGGGAATTTCATAGTATCCACTGGCTTTTCGGATGGAAACACAGATCTTTTGTCAGTTGGTTCAATACAGATGGATTCTTCTACCTTTGTCTTCCCTCTTGGGTGACTCCGGAGCATGCTACGGCTCAGGTGATAAAACTGCAATTTCAATATTAAAAAATTAACATCTTAGCATTTTCTTGTTGGCACAGTCCCTTGCACAACAGTTGCGTTAGTTTTAAACCCTTAAATCGACTGGATTCCAGTCAAATTTTATCTATTGTAGTGTCAGTTTAAATATTGTGCTATTTGGACACACTTTAATTACTCTGGGTCTTAACTTTCGCCTGAATATGACTCACGACTAGACCCAATTACCACTGTAGTAAGCATTAAAATTCCAAGGCATTCAAAAAGATTTTCTAGCTCGATGCTGTACAACCAATTAGTCAATGAATGTGAACAGTGTTTTACTGTTCATTTCCCTGAAAATTCCGCGAGCTTCTACGGCAATCAACATAACAGGGGAACTATTTCTCCAGTCAGTAACACAAAGCGAAGCCATAACCACCACCCAGCAGCACAGCATACATTGATTCTAATCCAACTCATCTGTGATGCTAATCTTGAGGCCTGTTCATCATATATGAACATGTAAACTCGGGTCAGGCACACTGTGTAGTTGTAAAATACTTCAACTCTCAGAGCACATTACATTTGGCTCGAAATTTAAGCAGCTAGATCTAAAAACGTTTGGTCGCTCAATGCATTTATTATTAAGTGAGCTACTGAGTACATAGTATGAGCAGAAGCCGGCTGCACTCACTCTTGCCAGACTGGCGATAACATTACGTGAGGCTTCACACAGCTCTTGTCTGTGGCTCAGTCGGTTGTGGGAGCAGACAGCAGACTGTATAACAAAGAAATGATACTGGATACAACAACTTGTGACGATAAAGTCTACTGGATTCGTCATAAACACTGTGTGCGAAATACGCAATTAGTACAGAAAATGCACTTGAGATGTCCTGAAGAATGCACTGAAATCATGCAAATAAATTTGCATTGAATTACGAAAGTTTGAAAATATTCCTCATAAGACCGGCAGTAAAACAGCTCACTAAATTTTAGCTAAATTCAGTGAATAATATTGCATAAACTTGCTAATTTCTTAGCCAATGAAGTGGTAGTTAAGCTAAACATGACATTCAGATGCACTTCAAATTGAAACTTGTTGCACTTCAAGGTCAAATTAAGATATAGGAACACATTGTCGCACTGTAAGGGATGCAAAACGCAAGCAAAAATTGCAAGTATAACAAATGGAAACAACTAATATTTGCAGTCTATTCAGACAGAAATTATCCAGCTTTTACTTTCTCACACTTGGACTCGTACACAATTTCCACTCTGGATCTTTTAATGTAAAATGTAGCTGTCAATGACAATGAATACTGAATATCATGCGACAATATGAGTTAATATTCTCACCAAAATATCCCCTTTAGGCCGGCAGTTGTTCTTAATTCGGCACCGTAGCAACAGAACAAACAGAGAGCTTTTCAAAGTGTTTTTTTCTGGGCTATGTGAAGGAATTATAGATGTTAGAAGGTCAACTTCAACATGAAGAATGATATGCCTCCAGTTAGTTCATTGCTGCGAGGCTTGTAAAGTGGGAGTAAGCAACCAACTCTCCTCCTCCCCGCACAACTACCCTAAAGTTAATCTCGCTATTACATTCACTCGCATCCAGTAAATCCTTTTAGATTATCAAGCTAATGCTTTATAGCTTGATGCAAAACTGTTTATTAAATAACCATAGCAACAACCTCTTCATAATTAGCGGCTAGGACTCATGTTTGTATTATCATAAAAATTACTGCGGTCCAGTGGTTTTAATTCAGCCGACAATAAAAATATCAAAGGTAAACATTAAGGTGACTTAGCCGGTCCTAGTTATATCAATTTGCAGCTAGCACTGCATAGGACTACGGCTGCTGTTAATAATAACGTGAGATTACAATTAAATTAGAGTTGATGTTTGTCAAAAGTGTGATGAGATGAGTATCTTTGGTCTGCATAAGCAAGGGTGCTGCTTTATAAGCAGGTGGGTCCAATGTGACAAGCACACGTAAGGATAAGAAGATGAGCTTGTTTGGGTAACGGGACGTGGCATAACTTTGTGTTCTCACTCTCCTCTTAAGTGTGGGACTGTGTGTCTCCGTATGTATTTACATTGACCCTATGCAATCTCATGCACTGGTTACACTCGTACACACGAGTCCATATGCATCTTAACCTCATGTAAAACTTACGCACACATACTCACACTTATCAATACACGCACTGGCAAATCATATGCCAATACATTCCTGTTAACCACCAATTAAACTAATTATGACCTCAAAAATTCCAAACAAATTCATTTCTACTACCAAGAATAAGTCCCACTGTTGACAGGAGCTACTTCCAGGGCAGGGCTGCAAAAACTCATGTACACCCTATGCGCCTGACTGTCAGCTTAACTGGGCATTAAATACCATGCAAATAGGCGAGATAATGAGCTTCATTCAAGTGCTCATACAAATGAATGAGTCATATCCTAATGATACTATGCTGGGCCCCTCGGCATCCACTAAGATTCCTAATACTTCCAGCACCCCGCAACCTCTTGCAGTCTGATTTGCGCCTATGATTAACATAATAATGTAATTACCTAATACTCTGTTGTTTTCTGGGGCAGATGAATTCAACGGGAGCAAAGGGCTGATGCAATGGACTTTTGATTTGTCTTGGGATACCACAGACACATGTAAACAGTAGAGTTTTCTCAACCTTCACTGTCTATTTCTACTCCGACTTGACTCTTCCACTACCTCGATGGCACTGGCCTTAGCAGAAGATATGCAGCAGCTTATGAACAACCGGAAAACTTCCGTGAGGCTGCAAAAGCTTCTTCGGCTGAGGAAAGCGGCTACAATGGATGTGAATAAGTTGGGGGAGCATCTTTGAAAGGCTCGTGTTTTACATTTGTTATTTATCCAATTATCACCGCTATCTAAAGCAATTACCGGCTCTTATGTATAATAACCGTAACAATTAAGTGGCTGTTTCCTGTCAATTAATAAAGATTTGCACACCTCAAACTCCTTTAAGCTTACCTTACATGCTTGCGTTTAATATCAATACAACTACATTGCTACCAAAAATTAGTCATGTACATAAAATTAGCTGAAACATGAGGATGCAAGTTAGCACTATAAACTGTTATCTGATGCTACCAGTACCTCTTATGGACAGGTGCACGTCGAATTGTTGTAGCTTAATTATTGTGATTGTTGTGCGTAGAGGCTGAAGACATTCAGAAATATTAGAATTTTCAGGCGTAGGAGTCACGTAGAAATACCATTAGGCTCATCTTGATTGCTTTGCTTGACAACAGCTCTAAATATTTATGTCAACAGCACGCATCTTTACTAAACTTTTAGCCGCAAATAATAGCCGGCGGTATTCGCAGTGGGTGGAACAGCAACTCATACGGCACCATTCTCTAAATATGAAAAACGAGCACCAGCGTCTCTCATTGGCCTGATACAACTGATGACGATTACAACAGCGTCACGGATAAATGGCACAATGAAAACTCTTGAAAATTATCTCACTTGTTGACGTCATAGATGACGCAGCACAGTGTAAACTGGCAGTAGCAACAGCAACTGATGTTGACGGTGTTATAGTCGTCTTGTCTGGAAGAAGCTGAGGAGCCAAAACGTTTTTCATGTCCTTCAAGTTTAGCATGAGGTTCACATAGTAACTGTATTCACTTTCATGAGGCAACTCATTTGAGTACATAAGGAAAGTGAGAGAGACGGGAAAGGGAAAACAGGTGGTTGTTTATTCCAGTGAGAGGGTGCGTAAGAATGCATAAGCTCTCACTCAGCTGTGAGTCATCTGAGATTCCCTTAAAGCCCTTTGGTTTCCCATTGACCAAGCCAATGACCTGTATAGTGAACCTATAGATGTGCAGGGTGGATAATGCTGAGAAGATCAAGGGTTTTTGTAGGGAATTTACATGGTTTCTGCTCATTGCGTTGTAAAGGTAGGACAAGCCAAACGTTTGCGAGTTCATGCAAGTTCAAACTGGCTTGGCCGTTTGATTGCATTATAGTGTACATACGACTAAGCTTGCTTGTAGTATGACCGACACACACGCTTGTCACATGCAATCCTATGGAACTTGTGTGTGAAAAACTGACAGAGAGAACTGGAGAGGCGATGTTTACATTCAACTCGCATGCATTTATTTAATTTATCTTTGAAATTGCAATTTAAATAAAGTTGTGTAGGAGCATAAAATTTTAATTAAACCGAAAAAACCGCGTATTAAGTAAATAACTAAGGCTTCTTTTTGCCCATGTCAGAACTCAGGAGTTATGATTCTGGTTGGTCCACTACACTGACTGCTGAGCATGGAGCGTAAAAGCAAATGGAATTATGATCATTACTGTAGTACAGTGCAATCGCAGTGCGTTGCCTTTAGGTTTGCAAAAGCCAGTTGTGCGTGTATGTATGTGTGTCTGTAGGGGAGCAGGGAAAATGGCCTTGAGATTGCAAGCTTTGGGACGCGTCAAAAAGTGTGTGTGGAAGAAAGTGTTATTCACCTCTTGTATAGCTTTGACTGCAGCTGCAGCTCATGGCTACAGTAAAAAATTCGCGCAAGTTTGCTCTTCATGCATGTGGGATATAGTCAAGTGTCAAGTGCGAAAATTCACATTACGCCATGTAATGTAACCACTGAAGGCATGTGGTAGTAAAATGAGTAGTCAGCTGAAAGAAACATGAGCGTTGCTGTAGAATGTAATTAGTAATTGCATACGATAATAATATAATGAAGTGCATGGGTGCAGCAAATCCCATGAACTTGACAAAGGAAAGGCAGTTACGCACTTTTACTTTTTAATGCAACAAGTTTAGTTCAATACAGTCAACTCTCAGGCTCACGTTCAGAATGTATACAAACAACAAGGGATGACATGAAGAAAATAGTAATTTGATGCCGACGAGCACACAGACATTGTAGTGGCTTAATTGACTGAAGGCACTAAAATTGCTTTGAACTTACGGGCGACTCACTCGGTAAGTCATCTTTGCTGCTCTTGCGAATATGGAAGGTAAAATTCCTCATCATTGATATCATTTTCCATCTCTTCTTGAGGATGAATATCAACTTGCAACTGATGGGGAGTAATAGTATTTTGATTATCATTGCGTGGAACCACTTGTTCGGGTTCCTCATTAGTGGGGTAATGTTCGCCAGTATGCCCGAGATGTGCAGAAGCTTCATTAAGGTCATTCAAACACGTTGGGGACTCGCCATTTTGAACAAGAATTTCCCTCAGTTGATGCTCCTGCCGGATTCTTGAATATTAGCACAAAATCAAATTTGGAAAAGTGCGATGTTATCTAAGAACGCCTGTGTAGTATCAACTTACTCATCACGAAGTGCTTCTAACAGATCTATGAACCGTATTGTAGAACTATTGTCATAATCCAATGACGCATTCTCAGTCACACTATAGAAATAAAGAGTAAAAATTATTCACATTGACTTCAAAAGACGCAATAATCTGCAATGAGCACACTCACGTTGGACGGAAAGTATCATCACTTTGTGTAGTCACTCGCTCCCTCGCAACCTCAAAGTGACGACGGGCCGCAGTCGCAAATAGTAGAATTTCTTGTCGTAGCTGTCGTGCTGTGATTAGAAATGACATTTATTTACAAATCTGCTGTTGCTCTCAAAGTGCAATTATTTTCTGAAAATATTCCACAAATTGTACCTGTTGCTTTACTCACAATTTTCCTCGAGATGACAAGAATTGCAATGAAACCTCCAGAAATCAAGACTGTAGCAGCTACTGCAAAGCCAGTGTTGTCACGAGATGGTGGTTCAGGTTCAAAAGACATTTGTTTGTCTATCATTTTCTCACAGGCCCACTTAGTTGTTTCTCTACAACTTGCGGTTAGTAGAGGAAAAATTAATTTGGCCATTACTAGACAGTCAAGTTGCAGCAAGACAATACCAACCTGCAAATAATTTAGCGGATGTAATCAAATTGCTACACACCAACTTGGGCTCCCACTGAACGTACTTTTTATGTACTTACAATCGTGATTAGAGAAGTTTTCTTGAGGGCTAAGCTCATTTTGCACCTGGAATTTCAACTATATCAAAATTTTTTCACTGCTTTGTAACTCGGCGTATGATGGCTTGACCAAATTTCGACTAAAATCTTTGAGGAGATTATAACTGGCAGCAGACGATTGCTACCTAAACTGTCCGGCCGCTGTTTCATTAATATTTTCGCCCAACCAAAACGCATTACAGCACAGCAGTCACTTGCAACTTGCATTGAATTGGTCTGAACAAGAGCCTTTACTTTAACTAACGATTTGCTAACGATATGTGAGCAGAGATGAGAGTGGAAAAATTTGCAAGAGATGAGCAAAAGTAAGGGGAAGATGGGAAAACTGAAGAAGGTTGAGGCTGAGCAAGTTTTTTTTGCCTGTTTTGCACTCAAGCCAGTTGCAGTGTCCAGAACATCCATCGTGGCCACTACTACTGCAGCATCTAAAGTAATGTTGGGAGGAGCTGGGATGTTAAATGCCACTGACTATTTTTGCTTGCGCTTTTGCCGTACGGAACAACCCCCATTATATCAGCATTGTGATAAAAAAAATTCTGAATGGATCACCGAAGGGATATGTGGGTGTTAGATTGGAGTGTAGTATAAGCGGACAGAATATTTGTGTACTTATAAGTAACACATAAATTGCAGTATAGTTGGGTGCACTTGCACTAACATGTGATTGCCAAAACCTGTTGTGCATATGCACTATGTGTGTCTGTAGGTGAACAGTGAAATGGCCTCAAGATTGGAATGGCCTATAGTTTTGGAACGCTTTAGAATAGGTGTGCGTGTGTTACGGAGGAAAGGGTTACTTCTTGTAAAGCCGTAGATGATGGTGATTGCCGTAGTTAGTGTGGCCATTTTCTGTTATGTACACACCAATGAGGATGTAAAATACCATAACGTAATATGCAATATACACTCAGCTTTATTTTTTGTTAAATCCAGTATTATTATTAGGCTCAAGTTTACAACACTGTGCAGAAATACAGCAGATGAATACGTAAAGAAGAAATACATATAGAAAAATGAGTGGGAGAATCTGAGGTTCGAGAAATAACTTGGTTGCAGAGCGTTTTATAACTATTTTAGGTTGGACCAATTAGAACAGAGCAATTGTCCATGATTTCGCGCATTTATTTTCTACATTGAACAACGCTTGAATTTATAAGAATTGGGTCATGTCATGAGGAGACATTATGAGAATATTCCAGGGCAGATACACAACCTCCTACCGACAAGTCCAGAGGACTTGATTCATAATAATTATAAATGAGAATACAATGTCTATCTGTAACGACAAGACCTGACTGAGTGGATTCCGTAGTTATTATTGCATAGTCAGCTAAATACTAAATGGAGCTTGGCTGTCAGATCAAATTGCATACGATGATAATATTATGACGACCATAGGCATGACAAATGCAGTAAACTTGATGAAGGCACGAACGAAAGGTTACCACCCCTGTAGACTTTATGGAGCAACAAGTGAGTGCAATTGTAAAGTTTTTAGTGTGTGCGTGTGTCAAGTTGGTGGAAGGAAAAAGGCTGTGGGCACTACTGCTGGATATTAGTGTGAAGAAAATGTGAGTTCGAGTCACAGCGTATTCCATATTACTATGTATGCATTAGAGTACATACATACTACTATGTATGTATTACCAGTATGTATTTACAGTGGAATGTCCGTGCGACGGAAGGTCTTTCTATGAGCATGGACTCTCTGGTGGCCCTCATCGTAATTTTTCCCTTTGTAATTTTGCAACATCAAATAAAGTGTCTTATAGAGTCGGTCCTGCACAAGTTGGCATTGGCAACTTCATTCATCAAGTGCCATTTTCTCCATGAAATAATCCTGCATTGACATGGCACTATTCCACTATTCGTAATAATAAACTATAAGGACTACAAATGTACTACCGTTACTCGCAACACATCTCAGCTTTATTGCCTTAATTTACAATCTCAGACTCAAGTTCACCACTAGAAAATCACAGCTGATGAGTAATTAGAGCTAGAATTTGAGATGCAAAAATTCACAGCATTAAAATAGTATGAGGTAGTGCATTAAGATTGTCATGGGTTGGCTGAAGACAATTTTGTCAATCTCAAGATCAAGATTCTAACACAAGCAAATGCATCTCTTTACACTTTGTACTAGATTGTGTACATTGAGACGTAATTCAATAAAATATTTTCACAGGATGGCATATTACAAGTAGAAAAATGTGCACTTTGCTCGAATTGCATTGAACTGTGCAGCTCAGTCAATCACTCTCTTGATATAATTCCTCCTCAATATCCATTGTTGTAGTACTTTCACCATGAGCAGCTAAAAATCCCGCTTGATTGTGTGGAACTAACTGGTCATTCGGATCTTCAAGTGCTTGAGCATCATTGTGAACATGAACTTGAGGTAATTGGAAGTTTCCCTGCAGCAAGTTAATATTGCCTTCATTGTCATTTGCAGGTTCGGGCACTTGATTTTCTTCGTCAGCATACTCAAGGTGTATGGATGCTTCATTGAGCTCATCCAAACCCTCAGGATTTTCAACATTTCTAGCAAGACCATCACTAGGTTGATGTTCTTGCCCAATTCTGTAATAAATTGAAAACAAAAAAAAAACAAATAAAAGTATGCGATCGGGTCAAAATGTTTGCACGTGCCAACTTACTCATAACAAAGAAGAGTCAAAAGCTCGCAGTCCAAACATGGCACACAGTCAGATAAACCAATGTGCTCCAGACAAAATTCCACGTGGCTTCTCTTACTATTATCCGGTTCTTGTTTCTATAAAGAAAGGTCCTAATTTAGTAGTAGCAAGATTTCAATTAATTGTGTTAGTAATAAATACAGCGAAAGTGTATACCTCAGTCGAAGTTGGTACGGCCATTGTTGGTCCGCCATGTTCCAGCAAAGCTAATACGCAAACCTGAAAATAGCCATGTAATTACATCAACTAATAATAACACACCTATTGGATTTGCACGCCTTGATTTTTCACTTACAATTGTGACGAGAAGAATTGGCTTGAGACCTGAGCTCATTTTGTACTTCATCGGGGGGAATGAAACGCGTATTAAAATGCGTAGCACAGTACTTCTAGTAGTATTAGCTTGCTAATAAACTATTAAAATGTAGAGAACACTTGGCTAGTTAAGGCATTGATCTCACAACTTGAGCAAAGAAGAAGCACACACTGACCTTTCATGTCATATTAACTCATTGTATGCATTGGACTGACGAGTGCCAAATTTTAAAGTACTAGAAGAAACAATAAGTTTCTGCAGTAGATTGTAAGCCAGAAGTTCAGACCGTGTTTTCTGACTAGACCCACACACAACTAGACCGCTCCGCACTCACTCACAACTTGAACTGAAGGGATGAGTCTGGAATTGTTCAGTAATATAACTAACGACATGAGCACGCCATGAGAGGTGAGATGATACTGACTGAGGGCATTGAGACGAATGAAAGAAAGTAGAAGGAACCTTGAATAACAACTGAGCCTCTTGCGTCATTAATTTCCTGCCTGATATCCAGCGCCAGCAGTCAGCAGTGAGCCATTTATGAGCACGGGAAGGGGAAAAATTCATGGAACTGGACGGAACATATTAAATTCATCTAAGTTTAATTGTGAATGAAAACAGTTTTTTGAACGGCCGGGGCTACCAAAACGGTACCGCTCGGTTTTCACAATTTTTGAAGCTCAAGTGTTAAAATATAATGTGTGCTTTTCTCCCCTCACGCACACAGCTAAGCGTATGAGACATGACTCATCCACACTTGCCATGCATTTCCATTGCCTTTCCACTTGACTATACAAATGAAAATGAATGAACTTGACGCTCTCCCAGAGACAGACACTATTTCTCTCACACACGTGAATTCACTCGTCATTTTCTCGCTCATCATCATGCCATTATAATTTCTTGCGCTGCAAATTCACTACGGATTCTTGGATGCTCTTATCTTCAGAGGGTGTCGAGTCGACAGTAAATTTTATTTATTTTGCTTATAGTTAGAACTCATTTGGAGACCTCAGGAAACTGGAGGAATGTGCATTGGTTTCATTTTTCTTGGAAATTACACTTTAAATGCAATGGTGTAGGAGTGAAAAATTAGTATAAAGACCACGGATTTTTTCCCTTGACGGTAATCATTCCTCTGGTCAATCCACCGACCACACTGACCACTCAGCATACCCAGGAGTTTAAAAGCGAATGAAATTATACGCATTCCTGCTGTATAAAGCAGTGCCTTGGCTTGTGTGCGCCAAAGCCAGTTGTGCGTGTAATGTGTATCTATAGGGGAGCAGTGCAATGGCCTTGAGATTGCACTGGAACGCGACAAAAAGTGTAGAGGCAAGTTTTGTTCACCCCTTGTATAGCTTTGAATGCAGCTCATTGCTGCAGTAAAAAATTCGCACAAGTTTGCTCTTCATGCATGTGGGATATAGCCTTGTGTCAAGTGCGAACATTCGCATTGGGTCATGTAACCACGGCAATGCGTGTGGTAGTAAAATTAATAGTCAGCCGAAGGAAAAACTAGCTTTGCTGTGGGATGTAATTTCATGCAATGATCATATATAATGAAGTGTGCATCTATGCAGCAAATCCCATGAACTTGACAAAGGAAAGACCGTTATGCACCTTTACTTTTTAATGCAACAAGTTTATTAAAATTTAATCAACATAGTCAACTCTCTTACTCAATTTTAGCCAAATCACAGCTTGGGAATAACTTGAAAATCAATGAAATCAACACAGCAACTGACATACAGATCATAATACAATAATTTGGTGTCAACGAGCACACAGAGATGGTTATAATTTGGTTTGATGTACTTACCAAGGAGTATGTATGCATGTATGGAGTACATGGAGCATATGTAAAAAACTCACGTAATATGGAGTGTACAATTTTAGCTTTAATTGTCTTTGTATATAATGTCCAGTCTCAGACTCAAGAGCGCCACAATATACAAAATCACAAATAATAAGATTATTTGACACAGTTCCAGACAATCAGGGAATGTTACAGTTGCAGAATAATTCTTAAAGCTTGAAATTGAGGTACCAAAAATCACTTTGCTCTGAAGGGAATTTTAGAACAATGGTAGGGCCAATCCCAGTGAGTTACGTGGGTTGGCTGAACACAATGGCCAAGGCATTGACTAAATAATTTACAAATTTTCACTCTATAATGCTGAAAAACTTTGAAATAAGCAATTTAGTTTTTAGTTGCCGTACTTATGAACGGCACAGTCCCTCGTCCATCTCCATAATACTTGCTGACTCCTCCTCCGCTTGTAGATCCAAATTTGTTTGCAACTGAACACGATTGCTAATTATAACATTTTCATTCTCAGCCTGTGGAACGACTTGATCAAGGAGGTTCCCTTCAGGGTTGCGTTCAATATGCCCTTGATAAGCATCAGGGACTCTTCGGTCCAAGTAGAGATCATCACGTACTTCATTTTCAGCATAAAGATTCCCTTGTCGCACAATACTATTGTCGCCCATCTCCTCTACAGATAGCTCATGATTTATGTGGCCATCTTCATCAACAGCATGCTCCACGGGTGCTGAAGCTTCGTGTGAATCCTCGGGGTTGTCATTATTTCGACCATCACTAGTATAAAAAACGGAAAAGTAATTTAATTTAGATACTAGCCAGCAAGTAAGCCAAAAATAAAGGCAAAGAATAACAATATTAAGGGTACTGACATTGACAGTTGTGCAAGAAACAAGTAATGGCTCAACATTTTCTGAAGTTTGTGGCTAAAAAAGACGACTGTTAGTTAAAATGTCCGGCCGGTGTAGTAGTGCTTGCCGAATGAAAACACAAGACTGTTCAGCAACCCCTCGCAACTTGCACTGACCAAATGTGCGTAGAGTACACGACTGTACCTTCAATATATAGTGAGATGATAACACTACGTCAGCTGCTGAGATGATGCTGAGAGCATTACAACAAGAAGAGATGAGGGAGGAAAGGACGAGGGAGGAAGCTCGAGCCCCTTTCATCATTTGATTCCTTCCAAAAGCTTGGAATTGGAGTGCATATGCATTGCCCATGCTTACCAACACAAATGAAATTGTTAAAAAGGTCATGTTGAGGACGGCACTCGTCGTCTATTGCACACATGAATTCATTCACCATGTTTTCAATCATCATCGTAATCGTAATTTCTTGCATTTATTCTTCCACTTTAAAACTCATTGGAACTTCACTATAAATTTTTAGGTGCATATTTATTCGACAATTGCATGTATTTCATGATTAAAAAGATGTCACAGCATTTCCTTCCAGTGTGACAAGCACACCTTGTTGGCATCTCACCGCTGAACATACAAAACAAGCAGTAGCGTGTACTCTATGATACGCCTCCGACCTCTGCAACGTCACTGGTAAAAGGCGCAATGAAAACTTTTGTTAATTATCTTACTGCTAGACGCCACAGATGGTGGCGATGACGAACCAGCATAAACACAGTCCAGTGTAAAGTGGCAATGGCAAGCAATGACGACTACGGCAGTTTTGCAGGCAGAAAAGATTGGGCGAGCCAAAAAGTATGATAAACACGCTTATCACTTGCAATCTTATGGAACTCGTGCGTGCAATGAGCAAGAGAACTGGATAGGCAATGTGTTAATACAATGTACGGGAACCTGTTCATATTGTGCGTGAAGAGCAGCAGTAAAATGAGCCTGAGATTGTATGCTGTGGAACGCTATGAAATTAGCCTGCGTGAGGCTCCCGTCTCCCCTGCACCCGTAGATGCGAATGATTGGTGTAGTAACCATAGTCTTTACTTTTCTTGGTCACCACTGGGCATAGTATGCTCTTGTAAGCAGATGGAGGATTAGCAGAAAATACATCATTGCATTATACTTTAGTGCGTGAACATAATCTGTGCCAAAGCCTGCTGTGCGTGCAGAATGTGTGTCTGTAGGTGAACAGTGAAATGGCCGTGAACTTGCAAGTTTTACAACGCTATAAAATACATGTATGTACAAAGGAAAGTGTGCTCACATCTTCCACAGCAGCTTTATTGTTTTGATATGTCCAGCCTCAGACTCAAGTTTACCACAATATACAGCACAATGCAGATTAGTACTCAAAGCTCGAAATCGAGGCAAGAAAAATCCCATTGGCTCTGCAGAGAATTTTATAACAACGTGAGGTAGGACCAATGAGAATGCAAAGATTTTCATGTATTGGCTGAAGAGTGTTCGCATTCCGACGAGTACAATTATTTACAAGGCAAAAGACTGTACATGCGTGTATACGACTGTGAGATGAAGAGTAAAATGCCCTTGGAACAAATGTGAGCTTGGGAACGCAACAAGTGCGTGTGTCGCAGTGGTTGGGAAAGGGAAGGATGGCTCACGTCTTGAATGGTCGCAGATGATGACTGCTGTAATGCAAACGGGTGCGGCACGGGATTGTGTTCTCCATACGCATATGAGAAGTGTGAAGCTTGAACAAATACTTGCAACTTGTTGTCAGTTTTATTGTCTCAACTATACACACACACCAAGCTCGGTAAATCTTAAATGAGAACCATAACGTAGACCGTCGTTTAGATCAGACCAAACATATTGTAACTTTACAAGCAAGCTAATGCATGAAAATAACTGAGAGTTAATTGAACTGATCACGAGCGAAGCCGACACTTCATTTTAATTTATTTTTAATCAATACTCAGACTCACATTGAACACATTATTTGTCAGCAAAACTGAAAAATAATTGATTTAAATTGACAAAAAAAATGAGATCCGAACATTGAAACGGTAACCAATAATCCAAATCAATTAGCATATGACGGTGGCCAGAGCTCATCTAAAGGCACAGTAACAACACAATTGAAAACTTTTTAATAGTATTCTTCATATCTTAACTGCCATTAGATAATTGGCCGAGTAATAAAAAAATCAGTCAATGCTGACAAGACTTTGGACTAGCTAACTTACTACTTCATGGCTGGCCTTGTGAACCACAGAG